>VZQC01009469.1:0-48631 GCA_009823505.1 Rhizomys pruinosus | reverse complement strand
AAAAAAAAAAAAAAAAAAAAAAAAAAAAGAATCCGAGGACTAAAATAAAGGCCATTCTGTGGACCGAGGACATTGAAAGGTGAGCCTTTCAATGGTCTGAGGGATTCAGATTGAGACTAGGTGCAGGGGACAGCCTGGGGACATCCCGGAAGGAAGCAGGGAAGGCAAAAATGAGAGCCAGAGGCAAGGGAGGAAGGAGGAGGGCGGAGAGCGCATTCTTCCAGAGATCCTGGCTCCCCGAAGCAGCCACATCATCTGGCTCCCAGCTGAGGACAAGTTTGGCTCCCGTCCTCTGCACGCACACATGTGATGGCGCGTGCGTTCAAGTACATACGTGTGCACGTGCTGTGCGCACCCGGACAGCGTCCGCGTTGACGTGGCCGCGCCCCGCACCCCAGCCCGGCTCCCTTATCTGCTGCAGGCGGGTCTGGCTGGGGATCCCCTCTCTGCAGTGGCTCTGTTAGCGCCGCCCGCTCCTGTGTTAGCGCCTCTCCGCCCTTCTCCTCCCGCCGCCTCTACCAGCCCCCAGAGAGGCCCCGTGGCTCGCAGCCCAGTTCTCGCCTTCTGATTACTTTTCGACGCTGGGTTCTCCTTCCAACCTCTAAGCCCCCTGCCCTCTCGGTTCCTGCCTTGTCCACGTGGAGGTTCTTTGCAGAGCAAGCGCGGCTAGGGATGAAGTCACCCCAGCCCCCGGCTTAATGGTACTGTCCTTCCAGGCTGAGAATTGAAAAGTGACCCCTATCAACTTTCTGTGCTTGGAGTGTGGGAGGGGACCCCAGGAGGCACACACGGTTTGGGAGGAAACCCTTGACTAGGTACTAAAGGTAGGATCTGATGCTGGCTCCGTCCCCTCACAGCACTCAAAGGCTGAGTCTGGGGGGGTCTCTGGGTAGAAATGTCCCCCTCCAGACTGCTGCTCCCAGTCTTAGTAGGCCTGCCCACTGAGGGGCAGGGTGGTCCTGTGCCCGGAGCCAGGTTGTCAGGCGCCCAGGACTGCAGGCTTCCTCTACCGAAGGGCCCCTTCTCTTCAGGCTTTGATGTGTCTACGAGGTTAGTGGAGGATGTTTGGCTTCAGGGCCTCGCGCCAGGATAAACTCCCTCTGCCTGCCTCTGCCTGCCGAGCCAAACCACTGCCTTCTTACCGCGGGCTCCTGCCTCTCCAGGCCCCCAGCTCCCGACTCCTCCAAGGCCAGCTGCCCCAGCCTGCCCGATGGCTTGGGCACCGAGTGGCTGCTGTGACAGCGGAGGCAGGGCCCTGTGGGGGGGTGACTTGCTCCCATCAGCATTTGGTACTGGGTGCCTTCCTGCCGAGAGACCAGTCTGCTTCAGGTGGGGGGGGGTGAGAGGCAGGAACTCCCTACCAGCAGAGATGGGGGTGAGATGCAGTGGGGCAGGGGTGTCCCTGTGCAGCTGCATCCATAGACCCAGATGGGAGGGCTCCAGATGTGGGGATGACTCAGCCTAGATGGGGAAGAGTGGGCGGTCCACGGGGGAATGTGGAGCAGGAGGATGTGGGGCTCAGAGCCACTGCCAGATGCACCCCAGCCTCTAGAGCAGCCCCAGCCCCATGGCCCAAGTGAGAGCTGTCCAGTACACCATGTGCTCAGACAGGCCATTGTCTCTGGGAAGGGCCAGCCCAGAAACAGGAGAAAATGAGAAGTCAGTGAGCTAGAAAAAGGGGGACATGAGACGTGGGAGGAACTCAGGACTGAAAAGCTGGTCTTCCTTGGGTCCATTTTGGAGCCATGACACTGGGAGGGTACAGAAGACTATGTATGTGAGTGAGTGGGTGTGAATGTCCTCATGGCTGGAGTGTAGTGTAGGTCACACATGGGAAAATGGTCTTATTGGATGAGTACTGTGTGTCTGCTGGGTTTGTGAGCCTGTGTGCTCTGGGAGGCTGTGCAGGTCATATGGTGTCAGTGGGGAACAGAAGCCTAGTTCATAAGGTGAAGAAAGTACAGGGAGCCGGTGTATCTATAGTCACTGGCTTTAGTGGGCAAGGGACTCTGACAGCTATGTTAAAGCTAAGTCTCTGCCTTCAGGCACTGAGGATGAGATGCTCCCCTAGGAAGGGAGGGGCCGACAAAGGTGGGTCAGGCACCCTAGACCAGGGCTCCCAGACCTGGGCTTTCACCAACATCCCCAAGTCCAAGGCACCTTGGGGAAGTATCTTCCCAGAGGTGAATCTCTCTCAGAGCCCAGCAGGCTGATCTGTCCTGCAGGGCAATTGGAGACCTGAGATTGGGGCTGGCATGTCTTGAGCTGCAGTGCCCAGTGTGCTGCAGCTGAGCACAGCTCCTGCCTCTGCAGGAGCGCTATCCTGGCTGATTCTCTGGCCTCCAGGTGGGTCTACTGGCAGAGTCACCAGCTGCTCCCTGGAGAGGGCCACCTGGGCCAGGGTAAACAGGGCACTAAGTGTCTGGGCGGGTGCCTGGCAGGCTGGGCACTACTTCACATGGAGCTTGGTTCCAGGCCTGGCTAGGTTGCATCCTCTCACCAAATAACAGGTCTGGTGCCCCGGGCCCATAAACAGTGTTTTTTTTTTTTTTCCTGGTTAGATGCAGGCGGGGGTAGGAGGTGTTCATGGGACCATCAAGCAGACAGATAATCAAGTTCATTTTGGAGACACGACATATCACCAGGGTCTGGCTGGGGCTATGGTGACTGTCTCTCTTGCTGGAGGTGTCCTCGTTCCTTCTCACAAGGATCTTACTGAATCCTCTAGTCCTCCGACACACGATCTCACATACACTCAGGCACACTCCTACGTTCACCCAGTGTACACGCTCAAGCCCCGCTCCCCTTCCAGCCTTGCATGGCTCTAGGCACATTCTCCTGTGAGGACACGCAGCCATCAGTTGATATGCACATGGTTGTCCAGATCCACGATGCCACCATCTAACCCCATTGGACCAGTGTCTTTGTCCTTCCTCTCAGGCCATTGGCTACAAGTGACGCTTTGGGCTCTTCCTTCCTCTAATCTCCCCACCTCTGGGGCCACTTCTCAACCCCCAAGTATGGGGAGCAGGTGCTTGCCCAGCCTGTGTAAGAAACAGAATGGAAGAGGAGTCTCCCAGGCTGCCTGCAAGTAGACGCCCCTCACCCTTTCAGTGGGGTGAGAGCAGGGAAGGGTGGCCAAGGAGCCAGTGGCATTGGGCAGACACCCAGGCCCATGGGTTTCATGAGGGTGGAGAGGGGCTGCTGTCAGGCCAGGACTCTGGAAGCCCCCGTCCAGTTTCCCTGTCCCCTGTCATTGTCTTCTGTCTCTCTGGATAACACAGTGACATTTCCCACTCCTATCTCTTCCTTTCTTGCTTTCACCCTCTATCGGCTGGAACAGCAGCCCCAGTACCTGGGGCCACCTCGACTGGACTCCCATAAAGGAAGGATGTCCTGTCCAGAGAGGCCTGGGCCAAGTCCATGACCTACCTCAAAATAACCATGAGAAATTGCCCCTTCCTTTCCCCAGATCTCCACAGACACCCCCCCCCCCTGAATCTGGGGTTCTTGGAGCCAGAGCCTGTCCTGACTTTCCCAGGTGGTGTGGGGGGAGAGGTAAAATCAGATCTGCTGCTTCAGTGACCAGGTGCTGAAAACAGATCTCTCTCTCTCTCTCTCTCTCTCTCTCTCTCTCTCTCTCTCCAGCACTCTGGAAACCTGGAGTCTGGGTCCCATCTCTGGCAACAGATACCCATTGTACCTGGCTGGGACAAAACGGATCCATCTCAAAGCCTAGTGTTATCTTTGACAGTACCACTAAGTATCCTGGTTAGGCCATAAATTATGCCCAGCCCAGGAGGTCACATCTCCCAACTCCCACTCCCCTGGCCTCTGGGGAGAGCTCTGGAGCCTGCTTGGGCCTCACTCGAGCATATAGGGCCAGAGGGCAGAGAGCTGGAGCTTTATAAATAAGCTGTTGGGGGAGGACCCCCAGCACTAGATAGGGCGGAGCTGCTTGCTGGAGAGGGGAGGAAGGAGAGCTGTGGTTGCCCCTAAGCAGCGTATAATTTAGGATGTATTTTGGGGCACTCTCTCCCAGATCTGGGTGGAACTGAGGTTAATTTAAGGGTTTAATGGATCGGGGAAGGAAGAGAGGGAAGCCTCCCAATCAGATAGTTGGCAATGGATGGAAGACCACTGTGATCTCAAGGGTCCTCTCCGCCCGGTCCCTTGAGCACCTCTCTTAACAGTGGGCAGCTAATTGCAGTCCCCTCCAAAGTCTAGGAGTTTGGGTCACAGGTCTTAGTCCTTCTTCCCCCAACGAGGTCAGGAGCAACTAGAATCTAAGAGGAGCAGAAGAGGCCATGGGGACATTATGGGATAGCTATTCTGAAAAGTTCTGAGACACCTCAACTCCTGATCCAGATGTTCCACCATGTCCTTCCCGAGACACAGGGTGCTTTCCTGCCTGGTGGAGTTGGCTTAGGCTATGCCCCAGTCTAGTGGACTTGGTACAGGCTGTGCCCCTGTCTGATAGAGGAGGCACAAGTTCTGCTCTGGTCTGATGGAATAGCAATGACTGTTTTTAAGGCTCTTTGGTCCATGGGGCAAACAGGCATAGGCCCTGCCTTCAAAGAGTGCTCCTTAAGACCACTCCTGTCATGCTTTAGAGTCCATGCCCCACTTCTACCTTAAACCTCAAATTCTGGAACTTTATCCTGTCACACTTACCTAGGCACAGAACAGGAACTTTATAAACACGAGCTGATTGGATGAATGAACTGGGGGCAAGAGGCCCCAGTGGGGAGTCAGAGGTTGCTTGGCCTCCAGACCTGTGTGATGGGGTCCCTTCACCTTGCAGCTTGATGCTCTTCTGGTCACACTCCTGGGGTCACCAGGTACTGAGCTGCCGTCTCCTGGTCCCCTTTCCCACATCTTCCCTCTACCTCTTCCCTTCATCTCTGCTACCTCTGCTACGGCAGCCACAAGACCGAATCCTGCTGGTCCTTTCTGGATCCACAGCCACATCCTTCCTGAACCCAACCCCCCACAACCCAACCCCCCCGCACCGGGCCTGCCTTCTCATTCTGCAGCTCCTGCTTCATCCTCCTTTAAGCCTAAGCCCCTGGGGACCAGCTTGCCTGGTGCAGACCCAGAACCTGGCACCCTGCAGAAAGCGCGAGGCCCCGGGTGGGTCAGGTGCTGCCCTTGTTCCAGCTTCTAGGAGCTCGGGGTGGTGGTGCTGTATGTGGCCGCTCGTGGGGGATGATCTCAGGAGCTGAGTGGGGGGCAGTAGTGTCATGAGGCTTCTAAGTAGAGAAGAGAAAGAAGAGGTGACAGGAGAACAGCCTGGGGAAGAGTGACAGTAACTGTTTTTTAAATTTTTTATTTATTTTTGTCTTGTATGAGTGTACTATCTGCATGTAGGTTTGTGCACCCATGTCATGCAATGCCGTGGAGGTCAGAAGAGGGTCTTGGATTCCCCTGGAACTGGAGTTCTCCTGGAATTGGAGTTACAGACGGTTCTTAGCTGCCATGTGGGTGCTGGGGATTGAACCCAGGTCCTCTGCAAGAGCAGTTGGTGCTCTTAACCTCTAGGCTATGTCTCCAGCCTGAGTGAGGGAACCTTTAATGGACGGCACGGGGGATAGAAGTGGGGCTCAGGGAAGGGAGAGGTACAGCCTCTTGTTCAAGAGACCGAACGACTCAGCTCTGGCCCCTCTGTGAGGGCCTCGGTGGTCCTGGCTGTCCATTCTTAGCTGCCCTCAGGCCATGCCTGTTCCGACTTTCTCCCGGCTCAGCCTCTTCTCTGTGTGTTCCCCAGGGTGCCTGCCACGTGTGGCTTCTTTCTCAGGGGCCCCTGCACTTGGTGCCCAAACTCACATGTTTCACACACACTGCCCAGCTTGACATTCAAACCAGAAACCTGGGAGCCTTAGAGGCCCCTGGCCCTCACCCTCCTGCCATCAGTTGTCAAGTCCTCTGGCTGATGCCCTTTACATCTCATCCATCTGGACACCTCTTTCCATCTTCTCACCATTGGTTGGAACTGCGCACTGCTGCCTGTCACCTAGATCTCGGTGGCGGCTTCCTAGGTATCTCCTCCATTCCATGCTGACCTTCCAACTGTCCTCACACCTTGTTCAAACTTCCTATAAACGATCTCTACAGTTCTGTGGCTATGGGGCCTTGGCTACTCTGCCCCATCTATGACACAGAACCTAAGCTGCTCTCGCCCAGGCTCCACGGGGCCTTATCAACGCCGTCCTGTCATGTAGGACATTCTTCTGCCGCGGCCTGCTTGTCACCTGTCCTGAGAGGCCTCCCTGTGCTCTTCACCCAGGACCAGGTTAGAATCCTCTCCAGGAGCTGCCCTGCCCCCCTCACCCAGCACAGCCAACTGCTCTGAGTTCTCTGCACCTGGAAACTGCCAAGGTTTTAACAGGCCCCAGTGAGGCCTGATGGAATGTTTGTTCGTTTAGGGGCAACTCCTGGGGCAAACACGAAGTCAGGAGACAGCTGCTCTCACAGGCTGGACTTCTGAGGGCCTAGGGAGACCAGGAAGCCCTGATTGGGGTGGTGACCTTGTGGCTGAGTTAAGGTTGCCCATGCTTATCCTAGGGAAGCTGAGCTCCAGAGAGCCCAGCGGAGCTTCTGCCCTCCAAGCCTCTGCCTCCAGGACGGGTTGAGGCTGCCTGTCAACTGTCACTGCATCTTTGGCAGCAGCCTGGAGATCCGCAGACCTCTTAGGAACGGATGTGACGGTGTCTCGCTTCCGTTCCCAGCCATGCCAGGAAGAAATGTGCTGCTCCCAGAGTCTGCAACATCCCTGAGTAGACAGCTTTGAGAATTCTTTACTTTAAAAAATTCTTATGGAGAGATGGCTCAGCAGATAAGAGCACTAGCTGCTCTTGGAGAGGACCCAGGTTCGATTCCCAGCACCCACATGGTGGCTAAAAAATCATCTGCAACTCCAGTTCCAGGAGATCTGACACCCTCTTCTGACCTCCATGGGCATTATACAGCACAGTGCACTTACATACATGCAGGTAATACATTCATACACATAAAATAAAAATAGGTAAATAAAATATTTTTTAAAGTCAGGTATTAAAGAAAAAAAAAAAGTCAGGTATTGGGCCAGGGGTGGTGGTGCGTGCCTTTAATCCCAGCACGTGGGAGGCAGAGGCAGGCAGATCCCTATGAATTCAAGGCCAGCCTGGTCTATATAATGAGCTCCAGGCCAACTGGGACTAAAGGGAGACCCTGCTTCAAAAAGACCAAAAAAAAGTCAAGTATTTTACTTCCTAGCCCTATGGCCTTACAGAAGTTATTAGTTTGTTTGATAGATTTTTAACTTTTTTCTTACATTTATTTATTCATTCATTCATTGGTGAGTGTGTGTGTGTGTGTGCACGCGCGGCGCGCACGCATGCATGGAGATCAAACCAAAGGACAACTTACAGAGTCAGTTCTCTCCTTCCGCCGTGTGAGTCCCAGGAATCAAAGTCAGGTGGTCAGGCTGGCCAGAGGTGCCCTTACTGGCTGAGCCATCTCACTGACCTTTGATAGATTTTTTTTTTTTTTTGACAGGGCCTCATCTATCCCAGTCTGTCTTCAAACTCACAATGTAGCCAAAGATGACCCTGAACTTCTGATCCTCTGGCCTCTACCTCCTGAGTGCTGGGGTCATAATTATGTATATGCAATATACATAATTATAGACACAATTCTGGAGACCAAACCCAGGGCTCCCCAGGCCCCTTGTATATTTTAATATTAAACTAATCCTTCTAATCCCTTGCCATTAGGGGAGCCACTCTGAGGCAACGTTAGGCCTGGATTGTTCTAACCCCTCTTTCTGGGCCCAGCTCTGACCTGCACAGACCAACTGAGGCTACTCTGACCATGAAATGGGGTGGTAAGCCTGTCGTGCTTCACCCTAAGACAGTCGCCAGAAGGTGTCGAGATGAACAATTCATATGTGGGACCAAAGGTGCCAGGCTGGATGCCTAGGAGCTGAGCTCCCCTCTTCAGACCCATCCTGAGCTACAGAGGTGGGGGGCGCAGGAGTCCTGCCAGCCTGGCCCCCAAGCAGCTTCCAGGGAGCAGAATGGTGGTCACTTCCCCATCCCTCCCCAGCTAGAGGAAAGGGTGAGCTCACACTCAGGCCCAGGCACAGCCAGCGGGTAGGAGACATAATTAAAATGCCAGAGGTTAGGAGGTGAAGTTCCAGTGGAAAGAATGAAGGGCCAGCGCTGCGGCTGCTTCTCCCACCGCTCCCTCTGCCAAGCCCACATTCGATTTTTATTTCAGGAGCCGCCAGCACAGCACTTGGGAGGGAGCAGAGAAACCTCACTCCACGCTCTTGCCCTGCCACGTCTGGAGCTGGGGCTATGAAGGGGGAGGACTCCAGGAAGAGCCAGAGGTCTCCACCCCAGGACCCAACCAACCTCAGAGTTGGGGTGCCAGGAAAGCAGGCAGGGAGTGGGTTTAGGAAGCAAGGGAGACTGGTCCTTGCTGTTCCCCTGGGCCCTTCTTGGGTCACTTCACTCTCTTGGGGCTGAGGAGAAAACCCCATCTCCTCGCAGGCGCTTGCTCAGGCGAGGCACTCACCATGCTCTCCAGCATACATGCGTGTGTGGAAGGGCTCTAACACTGATCTTGGTCCTCATGACTTGCTGCGTGACCCTGAGAAAGTTACTACCCATCTCTGGACCTTGATCTTCTCAGTGCAGTGGGAAGGGTGGTAAGATACGAAGTTTCAAATAAGGTTCTGCAAGATGTCAGATCCTGCCTTCTGGGGCCATCGTCTCCCAGGCACACTTTGTATCTGATTGCTAGGGATATGGGAACCGTAGGGGCTGCAGCTAGGCTAGCCCCTGAAGAGCACAGAGCCCTTCTTGCAGACAGGAGCCAGGGGCAGCTTCCATGTTCCTGTTCTCAGCTTTGTCCTCGGCCCATAATGCAGTCCAGATGGTGCCTCATGAGAAAGCCTAGGCAGCAGATTCCAGGGAAAGTGGTTGGGCTCCCCTCTGCAGCTGGCGAGGGGCTAGAGCAGGCTGGGGGGGGGGGGGTGGGGTGAGGGGGGGAGGGGGTGGTCCTGGCTCACAGAAGAGCAAATGCCAGGACCTCCAAGATGCATCACCAAATAAGGGGCTGGGGACATCACAAGACACAGAAAGGAGTGGCCGTGCTCCCAAGGGTCTGCGGCTCCTTCAAGGTACCTTGCCGGGTAGCTCAGCCAGAGCTTTGTGTGGAAAGAAAGGAGGAGAGCCTTCCCCAATGTTCAGTTTTGGGAAACAGCTAGGCACCTAGGTTCAAATCCAGGCTCTGCCTCTGGGAGACTTTACAAGCCCTGATGGAGGGTGGTTGACTCAGGAGCCTCATTTACTCCAAGCCAGGAAACGGGTGTTTAGTGCTGACTTTGGGGTGCCTCTGAAAGTGACATAAAAATGCTCTCCCATAACACATGGCCGCCTCCCTGTTAGCCAGGGGTGCTTCCATGGGGAGAAAGCCTCTGCAGGTCTGCCCTAGAGCCTCCTGCTGCAGCTTTCCCCAAGTTCCTTCAAAGACTTCCAGGAAACTTCAAGCCACCCTTTGGAGACTGTTCTGGGACCAGCCTGGGGAAGGAGAGTGCACTGGAGAGGCCAGACCCTGACAACTGCCTCTGCTCGGCTCCCCCCCTCCCCTGGCTGTGCTCGCCCTGGGGCTGGAGAGCCACGTGGAAGAAGCAGAGGATGTTGGGCGGGGCCTCACGAAGAGGGGACAGCTTCTTCCCAGCCTGGCCCCGCCTGCCTACTTCCCAGCCAGGACGCCTCTGAGCCGAGCTAAGCGCTCAGCTGCACCACGGGAGCGCTTCGATTTTTCCACCAGAACAGCCAAGAGCAAACCGAGAAACAAACCCAGCGCGAAAGCTGCCGGTCCCCTGCCTGCCTCTGCGGTGAGGGGGCTAAGGAAGGGGCCCAGCTCTGTCTTCGCCCCGTTCTGGGCTCCAGGACCCTAGGGGCAGAAGACTCAGCAGGGCGGACAGGAAGGAGGGCTCTCTGCCCCCCCATCCCCGCATCATGGGTAGAAAGTCTGGGCCCCAGACATTTGGCTCCACACCCCCACCCCGGGAAGGAAATGAGTGAAGAAGCCCCTCTTCCTGCCCTACACCACGTCTCTAGGCTGGGGCTGCACCATTTCTTGACTCGTCTCACGTTTGGGGTGCCCCCACCCCCAGCAGCAATCTCATCTCCAGCCACTCTCAGAAACAGAAACTTCATAGAAGTACAGACCCTTGCCCAGAATCCTGCACACCTGGCAGGCCTGACCATTCGCCCTGACATGTGGCTACTGTCCCCTGCCCAGAGCCCTTCCTCTGCCAGGCTCTAGGCCCCACCTTCTGCTTTTAACATCTACCATCTGCCACACCCACTGTGGTCTCCCCGTCCCCACAGCTCCCCCTTGAACTGATTTCCGACCCACACCCCAAGATACTGGTGTCCCTCACATCCCTCACACCAGACCCCACACCACTCTCCCTCACCTCCCTGACACCTGACCCCACACCACTCTCCCTCACCTCCCTGACACCTGACCCCACACCACTGTCCCTTCACCTCCCTCACACCAGACCCCACACCACTCTCCCTCACCTCCCTGACACCTGACCCCACACCACTGTCCCTTCACCTCCCTCACACCAGACCCCACACCACTCTCCCTCACCTCCCTGACACCTGACCCCACACCACTGTCCTTCACCTCCCTCACACCTGACCCCACACCACTCTCCCTCACCTCCCTCACACCTGACCCCACACCACTGTCCCTCACCTCCCTCACACCTGACCCCACACCACTGTCCCTCACCTCCCTCACACCTGACCCCACACCACTGTCCCTCACACCTGACATCCACTTCAGTTTCCAGGCTCTTCCCTTCCCTTCCCAGTCCTTCCTCCGATGGGGAGCCCCCCACCTCTGCTCATGGCTCAACCTGCTCCAATCTGCCTCACCTTTAGGACTCTGAAAAGAGGCACAGACAAAAATTAAGGCAAACTGAAACAAGACTAGTTCCCTGCATCCAGGAGACTTACCTACAGCCTGTGTGCCTGCCAGAGGAAATTAAATTCTCTCAGGAAAAAGACACCATCCACCAGAGCCTGTAGAACATGCACCACAACACACACACACACACACACACACACACACACACACACACACACCTACAAGCAAACGCACATACACGCAAATGCACATACAGGCACAGAGATGGATGTGTGCATGATACCTGTAATATAGCCATGTACACACATGCGCACACACATGACGCTTATGACATCACCAGGAAGCCCTGTTCTTTTTCCTCTTTTTAAAATGTTATTTTGCAGAGGCAGGAGGATCTTTGTGAGTTCAAGGCCAGCCTGGTCTACAGAGTGAGTTCCAGGACAGCTGGAACTACAGGGAGACCCTATCTAGAAAAGATCCCCCAAAAATGTTATTTATAAAAAAAAAAAAAGAAGGGGCTGGAGAGATGTCTCAGTGGTTAAGAGCACCGACTGCTCTTGCAGAGGGCCAGGGTTTGATTCCCAGCACCCACATGGCAGCTAAGAACCGTCTTTAGTGCTGGTAGTGGTGACTCAAGCCTTTAATCCTAGCTGGAGGCAGAGGCAGGTGGATCTCTGTGAATTCAAGGCCAGCCTGGTCTACAAACTGAGTTCCAGGCCAGCTGGGGCTATAGGGAGACCCTGTCTCAAAAAGAAGTTATTTATATTTTTATTTTATGTGTATGAGCAGATTGCCTGCATGTATGTAAGTGCACCCATGTCACACAGTGCCCATGGAGGTCAGAAGAGGGGGTTGGATCCCCTGGATCTGAAGTAATGGACAGTTGTTAGCCGCCATGTGGGTGCTGGGAACCAAACCTGGGTCCTCTGTAAGAGCAGCCAGTGCTCCTAACCACTGAGCATCACTCCTCCTCCCTTTCCCTTTCTATTCCCCTTCTTGCTCTTCTCTTGCTCCTCTTCTCCTTCATCCTCCTTTCTCTTCCTTTTCCTGTCCTTACCTCTCTTTCTTTCCTCTCCTTCAAAACCAGTTTCTTCTGGAAGCCTCTTGGTGCCAGCTAGCAAAGTACACGTCTCCAGGAGTAGGGCTGGAGAGATGCAGTGGTCCACACGTGGCTTTGAAGAACAGGTGGAGCAAGGACGTCTCCAGGGGGTGGGGGTGGAGAGCATCCAGGCAGGAGTACAGCCTGGCGAGGGTCGTGGAGTCCACACAACGTGAGGGTGGTGTCTTCTTGGGCCCAGCTCAGCAAGGGCAATCAGCTTGTGAGAGGTAAGGTTCCTGGCTAGGCTGGTGGATGAGCAGAAAGCGATCAATGAAAGGAGGACACAAGTATTCAGGAAGCTTACAGTGGGTGGCCAGAGCCTGGAAGGAGAGGGCACTTCTGTGTGGGGAAGGGACGTGAGGGGCAAGCACGCTGGGCAGGTCATTGGCCCACTGGGCAGGACCCCTTTTGTGTGGGGACTGAGCTGTTGCATGCTGTAGTCTGAGTAGATGAGGTAGGTCCAAATGGTGGATCTGGCTCAGTAAGGGTGTCAGAGTCCAAGACTGAGGACAGGCCTGGGAGTGTGGGTGTGGGGGGGCAATGGGAATGGGACATCAGGTGAATGAAATGAGATGGATTCCGGAAGCAAATAAGATGCAACGTGTACATGAAACTGATTTTCACTGTTGGCAATGAATGCTATAAATATGGAGAGACTGCAGTCACGTACACCTCAACTGGGAGTGGAAGCTATTGGCAAGAGCTTGTGAATCAAAAACAGCTATGGAAGTGGAGCTGAAGGACGCTGCAGAGATGGCTCAGGAGTTCAGCAGAGGATCTCAACTCTGTTCCCAGCAACCACCTGTAACTCCATCTCCGAGGGACCTGATGCCCCCTTCTGGCCTCCTCAGGCCCTGCACTCACATGTACCCACACATGCTCATATTTCAGTTTAAAATCAGTCTTTTGAAAAACAGTGATAGGACTATTACTGTAAATGTCCGGTTGTATTTATGCTGTGAAATTGTGTCAGCATAGGTTTATGAACGTGGCGTTCATCCACTGAGCTTCATCCACTGAGAGGGCCTGGGAGGGGGCAGCCTTAATAATAACCAGCCATAGCTGTCATCTACCTTTGTTTCTAAGTGCCATTACCCATGGAAGCAACCAAGTCTTCCTGGAAAAATGTCTGATTACAGGGTTCGGATAGGGGAAAGTACAAGATAAGCCTGAATCATCTTGTGCCAGAAAGAAACGTACTCAGGAGTGACGAAGCAGAGTAAACGTATGACTCAAAAATTCCGTCCCTAAGTGTACTCAAGGGAAATGAAAACATGTCCACACAAAGGCTTGTTCATGGATGTGTATAACAACTTTACTCATGGTAGCCAAAAGACAGAAACAAGAACACAAATGTCCAACAACTGATGAACAAACAAAACGGAGCATATCCACACAATGGAATATTATCTAGCCATTAAAAGGAATGATGTAATTCTACATTAAGAACAAAAGTAATATACAATAAGAGTCAAGTAATTATAAAATCTGTATAAACCTCAAAGCATTGTGTAAGTGAAAGAAGATAACCACAAAAGTCCACATATTGTATGATTCCATTTCTATGAAACATATAAGAAATTTAGTAGACTAGAGGCTGCTATAGCCTAGATAGGATGGAAGGACAGAATCATGGCTGTGAATCTATTTAAAATAATAAAATAGTAAGTTTTGTATATTATGTACATTACCCCTCAAAACTGTTTTTAATTAATTTACTTACTGATTTTTCTTTTTTTGGTCTTTTTGAGACAGGGTCTCCATGTATCTCTGGCTGTCCTGGAACTCACTCTGTAGATCAGGTTGGCCTTGAACTTGCAGAGATCCGCCTGCCTCTGCCTCCCAAGTGCTAGGATTAAAGATATGAGCTATCACGCCCAGCTATTTACTGATTTTTAAAATTTTATTTATTTTTTATGTGTATGAATGTACTGTCTGCATGTAGGTTTGTGCACCCATGTCATGCAGTGCTGTGGGGTCAGAAGAGGGTGTCAGATTCCCCTGGAACTGGAGTTAAAGATGTTTTTCAGCCGCCATGTGGGTGCTGGGAATCAAACCCAGGTCCTCTGCAAGAGCAGTTGGTGCTTTTAACCATTAGGCCATCTCTCCAGCCCCTACTGGTTTTTTGAAACAAGGTCTCATACTTGTAGCCTAAGTTGGCTTGGAACACACTATGTAGTCCAAATTTGCCTCAGACTCATGGGAATCCTCCTGCATCAGCCTCTAAGGGCTAGGATCCCAGGTGTGTAGCAGCCGCCATGCCCATATCCAATTTAAGCTTTTTTTTTCATTGCATTTTTTTTTTTTTTGGTTTGTTTTTGATCTTTTGAGACAGGGTCTCTGTGTAGCCCTAGCTGTCTTGGAACTTGCTATGTAGACCAGGCTGGCCTTGAACTCAACTCACAGAGATTTACCTGCCTCTGCCTCCTAAGTGCTGGGACTTAAAAATGCAGTGAAAAGGGCTGGGCATACACCACCATGCCCAGCCCTTTTCACTGCATTTTTATTTTTATTGATTGATTGATTGATTGATTGATTATATGCATGAATGTATTGTCTGCATGTAGGTCTGTGCACCCGTGTTGTGCAATGTCTCAGAGGTCAGAAGAGGGCACCAGATTCCCCTGGAACTGGAGTTAAAGATGGTTCTTAGCTGCCATGTGGGTGCTGGGGATTGAAGCTGGGTCCTCTGCAAGAGCAGTCGGTGCTCTTAACCACTGAGCCATCTCTCCAGCCCCAATTCACTGTATTTTTAAAACTACTCTTTTACTTTAAAGAGATACTTATTCTAAAAAAAAGATACTTATTCTTGGCCAGGAGTGGTGGTGCACGCCTTTAATCCTAGCACTCGGGAAGCAGAGGCAGGCGGATCTTTGTGAGTTCAAGGCCAGCCTGGTCTACAGAATGAGTTCCAGGACAACTGGGGCTACAAAGAGACCCTGTCTCAGAATGACCCCCCCAAAAGACATTTATTCTTTATTTGTATGTGCGAGTACCTGGATGTGTACCACATGTATACTTAAGGGCCTGAGGACCCCAGAAGGAGATGTTATATCCCCTGGAACTGGAGTTATGGACAGTTGTTATCCTTCATGTGGGTGTTGGGAACTGAACCTGGGTCCTCTGCAGAGAAGCCAGTGCTCTTAACCATTGAGCCATCTTTCCAGCCCTGTTGTATTTTAGAGATAGGACAAAGCAGAGGCCAGAAAGGTCACTCATGGGGCTAAAGCACTCCCTAGGCAAACCTGATAACCTGAGTTCAGTCTCAGAATCCATTTAAAAGAGCCAGATAAGGTGTCATGATTCAGTAATCCCACATCTCTATTCATCAGATGGGAGGCAGATACTGGGGAATCAGCCAGAAGCTTGAGAACCAGCCAGCCTGCAGCGCACACACAGCAGAAACAAGAGAGACCCTGTCTCGCCAGGCAGAAAGAGAAAACCGACTCAGGAAAGTTGTCCTCTGGCCTGCACTTGTGCTCCTTCCTACGCAATGATAATAAGGAGAATAAAGTATTAGAAAAAAAAAAAGACAAGTCAGAGGGTGATGGCATCCAATTACAAGGACACAGGAGCTGGCAAGCAGGGGCTTCCCTTGACTGGCTCTGATCGATCCAGAGGCGCAGGTTTATGAAGAGATTGCAGCCGGGAGCTGGAGACATGGCTCGGCAGTTAAGAGAACTTGCTGCACAATCTTGAGGGCTGGAGTTTGGGTCCCAGCCCTCATGTAACAAATGGAGCATTCTGGATACACATGTAACCCAGATCCAAGGAGGCCAGAGACAGGATCACTGGGGTTTGCTAGCTGCAAGCCTAGCCAGGCAAGCATGAATCCCAGGTTCAGGAGAGAAACTGCCTCAAAGGAACAGGTAGACTATGATAGAGGAGGACAGCCAACACCCTCCTCTGGCCTTTCTGTGTGCACACAGGGACACTCATCAGCACACGTATATGAACACACTCAAAAACACACATATACACACAACTAATAAATAGAATTTAAAGGGCAATAGAGACCTAATCAAAGAACTACAGAATGTCTCCCTACCCCCACACCACCTTACTAAAGGCCCCATGCATCATGCCTGGCTGTCAATAAAAGAATCACAAGGCACACTGACAAAGTCAAAACATACAAAAGACAAAGCACACAGCAGAACCAAGCAGCCAGGGCAGGGCTGTCAGAGTTATCAGATCAGGAATTTAAAATAATCGTAATCAATAAGCTTACAAACTCTGGTGGATAAAGCAGACATCGTGCAAGAAGAGATGGAGAGCGCTGGGAAGACAGTGCCGTGGCAGACACTTGCCTGGCACACACAAGGCCCTGGGTTCCATCCAAAATTAGTGCAAAAAACAACCTCCATTCAACAAAAGGAAAGAAAAAAATGAACAGAGCAGGATGTGGCGGCTCAGGCCTGTGGTTTACTGTGTGTGTGTGGTGTGTGATGTGAGTAGATGAATGTGGCTGCCCAAGTGGAGGAGATTGGAGACCAACTTTCAAGAAGGAGTTCCCTCCCTCCACTGTGGGTACCAGGAATTGAACTCACGTCATCAGGCTTGCCTGGCAAGTGCTTTTACTCACTGAGCCATCTCACCTGTACATTGTTTTGTTCTGTTTTGAGACAGAGTCTCAGGTGACCCTGGCTGGCTTTGAACTTGCTGCGAAGCTGAGGCTGGACTTTAACACCTGATCCTCTCACCTGTACCCCCTAAATGCTGGGATTATAGGTGTGTGCCACTCAATCCAGCTAATCCTAGAGCTTGAGAGGAAGAAGTAGGAAGATCATGAGTTTGAGGCCAATTTGGGATACACTGACACCCTGTCTTAAGAAGTAACTTTAAGGACTGGAGAGATGACCTAGCGGTTAAGAGCGCTGACCGCTCTTACAGAGGACCCGGGTTCGATCCCCAGCACCCACATGGCGGCTGAGAACCGTCTGAAACTCCAATTCCAGGAGAACTCCAGTTCCAGGGGAATCTGACACCCTCTTCTGACCTCCGCGGCATTGCACGACACAGGTGCACAAACCTACATGCAGACAGTACATTCATACACATACAGAAATAAATAAAATAAAATAAATATTAAAAAAAGAAGTAACTTTAAGGCCGGGCGTGGTGGAACACGCCTTTAATCCTAGCACTCGGGAGGCAGAGGCAGGTGGATCTTTGTGAGTTCAAGGCCAGCCTGGTCTACAGAGTGAGTTCCAGGACAGCTGGGGCTACAGGGAGACCCTGTCTCGAAAAGACCAAAAAAAAAAAAAAAAAAAAAAGTAACTTTAAATGTAAATAAAGAATAGATGGATAATGGAGGTAGCGATACAGACTCTAATAAGACCAACATAGTGCCAGGAGTGGTGGTTCATGCCTGTGACCACAGCACTTGGGAAGTTAAGGCAGGAGGATTGCTATAAGTTTGAGATTGTCTGGGCTACTTAGTGAGCTCCAAGCTACCCTGGGTTTCAGACAGTGTGACACTCCCCTCAGAAAATCACCAAGCCAGTGAGATGGCTCAAGGGTGGAAACCACACGATAGGAGAAAATGAAATAAAAATGTAAAAAAGGAAAATGCCAAAACTCACTGAAACAGGCTCCAAAAGAAATAGTACTAAAGATTAAAAAAAAAAAGTGCCCCCCAAACAGACAGTGCTTTTGATGGGCTTGAGGAAGATTGGACACAGTTGAGGGGAGAATTGCTGAAAGTGAGGATATGTCCATAGAAGTTTCCAAAACAGAAATGCCAAGAGAAAACAGCAGAATCAAATATCCAAGAACTGTGACAAAGGAGCGACTTACACATAACAAGAATACCAGGAGAAGAAAGAACGAGGAATTTGAAACAATCATGACAGAAAGTTTCCCCAAATTAGTGCCAGATGCCAAAATACAGTTCCAGGAAGCTCAGAGAACTCTAGGCAGGATAAATTAAAAAAAAAAAAACAAAACAAAAAACAAAAACAAAAAAAACCCAAAAACAAAAATCTGTAACCAGGCGTATCCTAGTCACACTGAAGAAAATCAAACAGAAAATATTGAAAGGAGCCAGAGAGGGGGAGGGGGAAGGGGGCTGGAGACCTACCTTACCTACAAAAGAGCAAATATGCTGCACGTTGTGGCGCACGCCTTTAATCCTAGTACTTGGGAGGCAGAGGCAGGCGGACCTTTGTGAGTTCAAGGCCAGCCTTGTCTACAGAGTGAGTTCAAGGACAGCTGGGACTACAGGGAGACCCTGTCTCGAAAAGACCAAAAAAAAAAAAAACTTTTTTGTGTGATATGGTGTGTTGATATATGTGCATATGTGTGTGCTTGCGTGCATGTGTACATATGTGTAAGTCAGAAAACAACCTTGGGTGTCTGTCCTCAAATTCTACCTTGGGATAGGGTCTCTTGTTTACTACTGCATATGCCAGGCTGCCTTCCAGGGATTTCCCTACCTCTCTCTCCCATAGCTCCTGTTGGGTGCATTGAGATTAGATGAGTACTACTGCATCCGGTCTTATGTGAATCCCCAGGATCTAAACTCAGGTCCTTATACTTGTACAAAGGGTTTACTGCATGAGCTGTCTCCCCAGCCCCAGTATTTGTCTTTTGTGTATGACTGAGTCATTTCACTTAGCTTAAAGTCCTCAGACTCCATCCACGTTGTTGCATATGAAAAGTGTTCCTTTCTTTTTAGTCTCTGTAATATTCATCATAAATATACACCATTCTTTGTTTTCCATTCCTCTGTAATTGGACATGGGTAGTTGTACCATTTGGCTTTTATGAATAATGTTGTTATGTACTTGTAGTCACAAATTTCTCCTCAGGACCTTGCTTTCCGTTCTTTTTGGTATAAACTCAGAAGTGAGATTTCTGGTGATTCTGCATTNAGAGAGAGAGAAAGAGGAGAAGGATATAGGCCAGAATATAACAAAAGGGAGAAGAGTGGTAAAGAACAGGGGCCGGCTCAGTGGGTAAGTGCTTGAGGACCTGAGTTCCAATCCCCAGCACACGCATGAAAGCTAGGCACAGCACATGAAAGCTAGGCACAGCACACTGTAGTGGAAGGGGAGACGGGCATCGTAGGCATGGTGGGCAGGGTCAGAGACAGGAGGATCTTTAAGAGCTTGCTGGCAAACAAATTTAGCCAAACCTGTAAGCTCCAGGCTCAGTGAGAGACCCTGTATCAAAAAACAAGGTATTGGGGGGGGGGTGTCAGGCTGAAGAAATGGCTCGTGGTTGAGCGCTTGTTCTTCTTGCAAAGGAGCCAAGTTTGGTTTCCAGTACTCACATCAGGCAGCTTCCAACTGCCTGTAACTCCAGGTCTAGGACATCTAACCGTCTCTTCCGTCTTCTGTGCACAGCAGCACATACATTCACACTCACACAGACACAGACACAGACACAGCAATAAAAATTTAAATATAAATTTAAAAATAAGGTGAGAAGTGACCAAGGGAGATACCCAGTGCCAACCTCCCGTGTTCATTCACACGTGCGTGCATGCACTCAGCCACATGAACACATACTTAGACCACACACATAGAGAAACAGAAGAAAACAGTAAAGATAAATGAAAACTTTTACTTAATTTTCCTAACTTATCTAACAGAGAACAGTATGCTTAAAATAAGAATATCCACAGCCGAGCATGATGTATAATCCCAGTAGTCAACAGACTGAGGCAGGAGGATCAGATGTTCAATGTCAATTCTTAGCTATATAGCAAATTTGAAGCCAGCCTGGACTACAGGAAACTGTCTTTAAAAAAAAAAAGGGGGAGAGATGGCCTGGCAGTTAAGAGCGCCGACTACTCTTGCAGAGGACTGGGGTTTGATCCCCAGCACCCACATGGCAGCTGAAAATCATCTTTAACTCCAGTTCCAGGGGAATCCAACACCCTTTTCTGACCTCTGAAGCTTTGCACGACACGGGTGCACAAACCTACATCAGACAGTACATTCCTACACATAGAAAAATAAAAATTTTTAAAAATTTAAAAAAGGCTGGTCGTGATGGCACACGCTGATCTCTGTGAGTTCAAGGCCAGCCTCATCTACAGAGTGAGCTCTAGGTCAGCTGGAACTAAAAGGGAGACCCTGTCTCAAAAAAAAAAAAAAGCCAGCGATGAATGCCTTTAATCCCAGCACTCAGGAGGTGGATCTGTTTGATATCAAGGCCAGCCTGGTCTGCATAGTGAGTTCCAGGCCAGTCTGAGCGGTAAGGAGACTCTGTCTCAAAATAGATTAGATAGATAGATAGATAGATAGATAGATAGATAGATAGATAGATAGATGAGAGAGAGAGAGAGAGAGAGAGAGAGAGAGAGAGAGAGAGAGAGAGAGGAGGCAAGAACTGATAATAATCAGTAAAACTGATAACTCACAATTATACCTGGGGACTTTCAGCACTCTATCAGCAAGGGACAGTTTCCAGCAGTCAGAAGATCAGTAAGGATGGATTTACGCCAGGCACGGTGGTGCACGCCTTTAATCCCAGCACTCGGGAGGCAGAGGCAGGCAGATCTCTGTGAGTAGAAGGCTAGCCTGGTCTACATAACAAGTTCTAGGCCAGCTGGGACCAAAGGGAGACCCTGTCTCAAAAAGCCCCAAAGTAAAAAAAGAATGGAATTACGTTCAACAGCACTGCCAGTCAACTGGATACAATTAACACTGCAGACCACTTCATCCAAAACAGCAGAATACACATTCTTTTCAAGCTCATGTGGAACCTCACTAAGACAGAACACATTCTGAGGCATGAGACATACCTTACTGAATTCAAAAGACTACATCATTCAATGTCTGCTAACATACCCCAGCAGAAGAACACTAGAATTCAATAGCATAATGAAAGCTGAAAATCCAGATATATTTACAGAGATTACACAACATATTTCCAAAGGGTCAATAAATCTCAGAGGAATTTTAAATACCTTTAAATAAAGTAAAAATGAAAAAAAAATGACAACTTGCTAAATTCTTGACAGTAGGGTTCATTTTGAGGGGAGACTTGGTGCAGAGAGGAGAAAACGCCAGAACTCCAATGAAAAGGAAGTCGGGTTAATTTCAGGCATGGCGGCTGGCCTGCCTATGTCAGGGTTAGGATGATCAGTGTTAGAATGTCCCCAGAATGGCAGTTTTATAGCCAGGCACACAGGAAGTGAGTTTACAAGGAGGTAAAGGCGAGGGGATGAGGGATTATGGCATAGGTGGATCTGTGGCTGGCATCAGTAGAAGCATCTCAAGGTAAACTGAGGCTTGTGGCCCATATTAGTAGGAGCCTGATTGCAGCATCTTCCTCTGAACTTCTACCTCAGTTGGCTTCCCGGAAAATCCCTGATTTACATGGGATTATGACCTTACACTTGAAATGCAGGAAAAGTATTTAGAAGGAAATGTCTTTAAATTTTTTTATTAGCATTATACAGAATAATGGGTTTCATTATGACATTTTCATACATATGTATTTCGATTATTCCATCTCTTTTCTCCCTCACAGCCCCGCTGGTCCCTCCTTCTTGCTAACTAGCCCTCCTTTAGAAGGAAATTTTTTAAATATATTTTTATTGTTGTTAAACTTTTTCATGCATCACACATCATTTCTCAATCCAATTTAGAGTCATTTCCCTTTCCATGCCCCCCACACCTGAGTTCATCCACTCTGCCATACATGTCTTACATCTTTTTTTGAGTCTTTCCAGAGTTTTTTTTTTTTTTTTCAAAGCAGAGGCTTATTGTTTTGGGGAGAACTTCACTGTTTCAGTCCGTTTTTCTTTTCCTAGTTCTTTTGTTGTTGTTCTCTCCAAATTGTATTGCATATATATATATATATACACACACACACACACACACACACACACACACACATATACATACACATAGCACCTAAATTGGAGGATTTTCTTTTCTTTCTTTCTTTCTTTCTTTCTTTCTTTCTTTCTTTCTTTCTTTTTTTAGGCTAAAAGATGTCATGTTTTCCTTAAGGAAGGGTTTGAAGTCTCCTCCTTGGCAAGGCCAAACAACCATCAATCCTGCCCTTGTGCTCCACATTGGGGTCTTTCCTTCCCATGGTCACCCAAATGAGGTCCACTAAGCACCACATCCTGTCTTGATCTTCCTGTACTGGCCTCCATGATACACCCTGGGTAATCCAACAATGGCAGTCTATACTCTGAAGAGGCTGAAACCCCAGTAGCTGCTCAGTCCACAAGCTGGATGTCTCAGCAGTCCCCATCTGGCATTGAAGGTTTGGAAGATTCTTGGAGAGACATGAGTCTTCAGTCCATATTGGAGGGTTAAAAAGCTGTGTCTCATGTCTTTGAAAGTTGGCAAAAGCAGTGGCAGCCACAGGGTAGATGCACTTGCCAATAAAAATTGAAGGCAGGCAGGCAAAACAGTGCACTCTCTCTCTCTTTCTTTTTCTTTTTGTCTTTTTAGTAAGATCTCAAGTTTATATCTGAAGTACAATTTCTCAGGCCTTACTGATTATTTCTTTCTGGTTATACTTTTACTTTTGGATGCTTAATGCCACACGGTTAGCCCAGATTAACCAAGGTTTTTGTTTTCTTGGGGTCAGTTGAGGATCTGGTCCTCAGGGGTCATTCAGGGTTTTTTTTGTGGTGGGGGGAGCCCCTGGCTCTTTTGGCTTTTCATTTACCAGTTCCATACACTTGAGAACAAAGTCAGGTCTGCTGACCAGGCTTTCCTTTTTGAGCAGACTTTCCTCTTTATAGACTGGACACTGGCTGAAGTCCCATTAGTGGA
Source organism: Rhizomys pruinosus (assembly GCA_009823505.1). Classification (NCBI taxonomy): domain Eukaryota; kingdom Metazoa; phylum Chordata; class Mammalia; order Rodentia; family Spalacidae; genus Rhizomys; species Rhizomys pruinosus. The sequence goes on along the minus strand of VZQC01009469.1, from coordinate 25,843 downwards.
TCTCCAAGACCTCCTTGCACAGGAGACTGGAGCGCACACTTGCAGGACCTTTCAAGAGATGCCCCCATGCATAGTCCCTAGGACTTAGTTGACCTCTGAGGGCAAGGAACAAGTTATCCCTTAGTCCCTTGGCCAAATTGGTATGGGCCTTAAGTATGGTTGTTAGGCATCCAGAAAAACTAAGTTACACCAGCCTGATACTTTTAACTACTGTATAATTTTTTTTTTTGGTCTTTTTGAGACAGGGTCTCCCTGTAGCCCCAGCTGTCCTGGAACTCACTCTGTAGTCCAGGCTGGCCTTGAACTCACAAAGATCCGCCTGCCTCTGCCTCCCAAGTGCTAGGATTAAAGGCATGCGCCACCACGCCTGGCACTGTATAATATTTTAGAAAAGGTTTGGACAAAGCTCAAGCAGAAGGAAATTTATAACACTGGGTCATATATTAGAAAAGATGAAAAAAATATCTAAACTCAGCAATCTAAGCTTCCAAGTTAGGAAATGAAGTAAGAAGACTAATTTCAAAGTAAACAGAAGACAAGAAATTAGAACACAAACCAATACAGTTGAAAACAAGAATGGCAATAAAGTATGGCTTTTGGAAACATCAATGTAATCAGTAAGTGTATAGCTGGACAAGGAAAAAAAAGACAGATGCAAGTTCTTAACATCAGTCATAAAATAGGATCATCACTACAGATCCATTGGTCATCAAAAATATAACAAACGGCCACGCATGGTGGTGCATACCTTTGATCCTAGAACTTGGGAGACAGAAGCAGGCTGACCTCTGTGAGATGGAGACCAACGTGGTGTAATAGAAACTTCCAGGCCAGCTGTGGCTAAAGGAAGACCCTGTCTCAAAAAAAAAAAAATATATATATATATATATGAATATATATTATGTATATGTAATAAAACAAAAGAATATTAATATTGTGAAAGCTAGGCATAAGGGCACATGTCTTCCATCCCCCCACTTGGGAGACAGAGGCAGATCTGTCTGGTCATCACAGTGAGATTCAGACCACTAGGAGTAGTTAGTGAGACCCTGTCTCAAAAAAATACTGTGAACAACTCTGTGTTTACAAATTGATAACCTATTATGGAATGGACCAGTTCATTGAAAAATGTGATCTATTAAAACTCACAGAAGAGGAAACAAACCATTTGAATCAGACAATAGCTATCAAAGACATTCAACCAATATTTAATGACCTTCCAAAATGAAAGCGCAGGCCCAGAAGTGTTGAGGTGTAAATTCTATCAGATATTTAAAGAAGAAATTATGCCTATTCCTATACAATCTCTTCAGAAGACAGAAGCATGGGGAATACTTTCTAACTTCACTTTTGTTACCCTAATACTAGAAACAGACAGCAAAGAGTAGACTGTGCACCTGCACATCTACAATCTCTGCATTTGGAGGTGAGGCAGGGTGTGATGGTTAGTCTCAATTGCCAACTTGGTAAGATTTAGCATCACCAGTGAAACCAAGTCCTGGGCATGTCTACATTAGATTAGTTGTGGTGGGAAGACCCATCCTAAACGTAGGCAGTTTCATTCTACGGGCTGAATAAACAGGCCAGTGAGACGGCTCAGTGGATAGAGCACTCGCTACCAAGACTGAGGACCTGAGTCTGATCCCTGGAAGAAGAGAACTGACTCCTAAAAGCTGTCCTCTGACTTCCACGTATGTGTCACGGCACATGCATAGATCCACCCTTCACACACACACACACAAAAAAAATAAATACATGTGAAAGAATATTAAAAGGGGAAAGCAAGCTGAGCATCAGCATTCATTGCTCTTTGCTTCCTGACTGAATGCATGTGACCAGCTGGGTCATGACTTCCCCGATGCTAGACTGTACTCCCAATGGTGAGTCCAAATGCACCTTTCCTTCCTTAAGTTGCTCCAGCAGATGGTTTGTCCCAGCAATAGGTAAAGTCATTGCTGTACCAGGAGTATGATGAGTTCTTAGCCAGTCTGGCTACAGGACAGGTTCAAGACCAGCCTAGGGCTATGGAGAGACCTTGTCTCAAAAAACTAACAAAACAAGACAAGCTCAACAGAAAAAGACATCCTTAGGGAAGAAAATGATAGACCAGTCTCTCTCGTGAACATGCATTTTAAAAGTCCTCAGCAAAGGATTTGGAGGGATGGTTCAGAGATTAAGAGCACTGGCTGTGGGGCTGGAGAGATGGCCTAGTGGTTACCGACTCTCTTTCAGAGGACCCGGGTTTGATCCCCAGCACCCACATGGCGGCTGAGAACCTTCTTTGACTCCAGTTCCGGCGGGGGGGGTCTGACGCCCTCTTCTGACCTCCGAGGCATTGCACAACTCGGGTGCACAGACCTACATGCAGACAGTACATTCATACGCATAAAAAAAAGAAAAAGCAGTGGCTGCTATTTCAGAGTACACAGGCTCATCTCATGTCCCAGCACCCACGTGATGGCTAACAACCACTCCAGTGCCCTCTTCTGGCCCCTGCTGGTATGGCATGCATGTGATGCATGTACATGCAAGCGAATATTCATACACCTAAAATAAAAATAAATCTTTTTTGAGACAGGGTCTACCTGTAGCTCCAGCTGGCCTGGAACTCACTAAGTAGACCAGGCTGGACTTGAGATCCACCAGCCTCTGCCTTCCCATTGCTGTGACTATAAAGGTGTGCACCACCACAGTCAGCTAAAAATAAATGTGTTTTTTTTTTTTTTCTTAAATCCTCAGCAAAACGTTAGCAAGTCAAATCCAACAATATATAAATAAACATAGGCCACCAAATATGTTTTATCTCAATTACACAAGTCTGGCTCAACATTTGAAGATCAATTAATGTCACCTGATTCATTACATCAACAGACTAGAGAGGGGGAAAAATCATATAAAATCATATCAACAGGTGGAGAAAATGCCCTTGACCTAATACTATTCATGATTAAACAACAAACAAAAAATCTCTCAGGAGTTGAGGCCTCAGGGAAACTTCTTCAACTTGATCACCCTGCCCTGCCCATGGCTAATGCTCTTCTTAGTGGTGAGAAATCAGGGCAAAGCAAGGGCACCCTCTCGCTATTCACTTCCAGCCTCAGACCGGAAGCCCCAGCTCACACAACAAAACGAGAAAGGAAAAAAACATGCTGTTTGGGAAGAATGACATGCAACCATGTTTGTAGGCAACATGACTGTCTACATGAAAAGTCCAAATCAACTGGCAAAAAGCCTCCTGAAACTTCTGGGCAGTTATAGAACACCCACAGGACACAACATTCATTTCCAAAGTCAGTAACAAATAAATAAGTGGAATTTGGATTCATTTATTTTATGTGTATGTGTTTTGCCTACATGTATATAAGTGTACCACATGCATGCCTACAGAAGCCAGAAGCCAGAGTGACAGACAGTTGTGAGCTGCCATGTGGGTGCTGGGAACTGAATGCAGGTCCTCTGCAAGAACAGCCAGTGCTCTTGACCACTGAGCCATCTCTCCAGCTCCAAATAAGTGGAATTTGAAAACAAACAAACAAAGAAACAAACAACATAATGTGGGGCTGGAGAGATGGCTCAGCAGTTTAAGAACACAGGCTGCTCTCACAGAGGACCCATGTGGTGGCTAACAACTGTCCATAACTCCAGTTGCAGAGGATCTGACACCCTCTTCTGACATCTGTGGAAATTGCATGACATGGATATCCTTATATACTCACAGGCAATACACTCCTTCACTTAAAATTAAAAATAATAGCTGGGCATGGTGGCACATGCCTTTAATCCTAGTACTCAGGAGGCCGAGGCAGGCAGATCTTTGTGAGTTCAAGGCCAGTCTGGTCTACAGAGTGAGTTCCAGGACAGCTGGAGCTACAGGGAGACCCTGTCTCCAAAAGACAAAAAAAAATTTTTTTAATAATAAAATTAAGCCTGGCATGGTGGCGCACGCCTTTAATCCTAGCACTTGGGAGGCAGAGGCAGGCAGATCTTTGTGAGTTCAAAGCCAGCTTGGTCTACAGAGTGAATTCAAGGACAGCTGGGGCTACAGGGAGACCCTGTCTCAAAAAGACAAAATAATAATAATAATAATAATAAATTAAATAAAAACATGTTATTAATATTAGAATACCCCAAAATAATTCTAACAAATTAACTATGTATGTAATATTTATATAAGGCAAAGACCTGAGTAAAGGGAGACGTTGATGCTCCTGGCTAGGAAGACTCATAATTATCACAGTCAGCTGTTTTGGTTTAGGGATTTGGTCTCACATAGTCCAGGCTGGCCTCCAACATGCTGAGATGACCTTAAACTCTTGATTTTCCTGCCTCTACCCCCTGGCACTAGGATTACAGGTGTCTGACACCGTTTATGGGGTGCTAGGGATCAATCCCAGGGCTTCCTGAATGCTGGACAAGCATTCTACCAACTGAGCTACATCCCCAAACCCATGATGTCTGCTCTTCGTGGATTCAAGCAATTCCAGCAAAATCCTCAAGTTAAAAACACCAGTAAACTGATTTTAACATTTGTGTGCAGGGTCAGAGGGCCCAGAATAGCCAACATTCCGGAAGGAGAAGAACCAAGTCATGATGTGGCTTTTATACTGCCAAGCTACAGTTATCAACACAGTGTGACCCCGAAGTACAAATAAGATCAACGGGCCAGAGCAGAGTCCAGAGACAGATTTGCAAAGATACAGTTAACTGACTTTTTTTTTGGGGGGGGGCGCTTTTCAAGACAGGGTCTTCTTGTAGCCCCAGCTGTCCTGGAACTCACTCTGTAGACCAGGCTGGCCTTGAACTCACAGAGATCTGCCTGCCTCTGCCTCCCAAGTGCTAGGATTAAAGGCGTGTGCCACCACGCCCGGCAACTTTTTAAAAAATACTTTATAGCACTCAGGAGGCAGAGGCTGGCAGATCTCTGTGAGTTCAAGGCCAGCCCAGTCTACGCAGCCAGCTCCAGGCCAGCTGGGACTAAAGGGAGACCCTGTCTCAAAAAGACCAAAAAAGCTGGGCATGGTGGTGCATGCCTTTAATCCTAGCACTTGAGAGGCAGAGGCAGCCAGATTTCTGTGAGTTCATGAACAGCCTGCTTTGTTCCTTGCCCTCAGAGATCAACTAAGTCCCAGGGAACTATGCATGGGGGCATTTCTTGAAATGTCCTGCAAATATGAGTCACCAGTCTTCCTGTGCAAGGAGGTCTTGGAGATCCACTAATGGGACTTCAGCCAGTGTCCAGTCTATAAAGAGGAAAATCTGCTCATGCTTCAAAAAGGGAAGCCTGGTCTAGCAAGACCTGACTTTGTCCTCGAGTAAATGGAACAGGTAAATGAAAAGCCAAAAGGAGCCAGGGGCTCCCTTCCCCCGCAAAAAAAAAAAAAAAAACCCCAAATTACTCCTGATAGAAGAGATGATCAACTGACCTAGAGAAAAGAAACTTTGTTAATCTGGGCTACTGTGTGGCCCTTAAACCTCCAAAAGGAAACATAACCAGAAAAAAAAAAGTATCAGGCTGGTGCAACTTAGCCTTTCTGGCTCAACGACCATACTTAATGCCCATACCACTTATGATAATTAAGGGACTTAAAGGATAACATTGTTCCTTTGCCTTCAGAGTTCAACTAAGTCCCAGGGGACTGGGGACATCTCTTTAAATGTCCTGAAAATGTGAGCCAGGGGCTCCCCCCCTCCAACCCGAGTACCAGATCCTCAACTGAACCTTGAGAAAACAAAACCTTGGTTAATCTGGGCTAACAGTGTGGACTTAGTGTACAAGGAAAAGTATAACCAGAAAATAAATAATTAGTAAGGCCATGAAAACTTGTACTTCAGGTATAAAACTTGAGATCTTAGTAAAAAGACAAGAGTACACGGGCTGGTGGGTAACGCCTTTAATCCGCACTTTGGGGCAGAGCAGGCAGAGCAAAAGGCCAGCCTGGTCTAAGAGTGAGGTTACAGGACACTGGGCTACAGGGAGACCCTGTCTCAAAAAAGACACAAAAAAAAAAATAAAAAAAAAGGCAAATTGTGTTTTGCCTGGTTTTACAGGCAAGTGGGCTACCCTGTGGCTGCCACATTGCTTTTGCCATCCTTCAAGACATAAGACACAGCTTTTCAACCTTCCAATATGGACTGAGAGACTCATGTCTCTCTCCAAGAATCCTCCAAACCTTCAGTGCAAGAGGGGACTGCTGAGACATCCAAATTGTGGGACTGAGCTACTACTAGGTTTCAGCCTCTCGAGAGTGTAGACTGCCATTGTTGGACTACCCGGCTGTATCATGGAGACCAGTACAGGAAGATCAAGACAGGACGCGGTGCATACTGGACCTCATTTGTTGACCAGGGGAGGGAAAACCCTACTGTGGAGCACAAGGAGCAGGACTGATGGTGTTTGGGCTTGCCAAGGAGGAGCCTTCAAAAATATGAATCTTTCAGCCTAATAAAAAAAATCATAAACATAAATGTAAAAGATATATGTGTGGCAATGCCTATAAATGCATACTTTGGAGTGATGGCAAATGGAAGGAACAATAACAACAACAAAAAAGACTGGGGTCAAAGAACTGACTGAAACGTGAATTTCTCCTCGAAACAGTAAACTTCTGCCTCGAAATAGTTTAAAAGAGACTGAGAAAATGAAAAACATGTTTGTCAGAATGCAGGAGCTCTGGTGGGGTGGTGGCAAGGAAGGGGGAAGAATGGTCTAGACTTGATTAGAAATTTGATAAATTTGTATGAAATGCACAAAGCTTCAGTAAAAATTGGCTTTGAAAAAAAAAAGAAAAGACCAGCCTGGTCTACATAGAGAGTTCCAGGACAGCTGGGACTACAGGGAAACCCTGTCTCAAAAAGACCAAAAAAATACTTTATTTATTTTCATTTTATGTGTTGAGTATATTGCCCTGCATGTATGTAAGTGCACCCCTGTCATGCAATGCCCACAGAGGTCAGAAGGGCCTTCTTCTGATCCCCTGGAACTGAAATCATTACAGTTGTTATGCCTTTTGGGCTGAAAGGAGCCAAACCTGGGTCCTCTGTAAAGAGCAGCCAGTGCTCTAACCATTGAGCAATTTTCTCTCCTCTTTTGTTTTTTTTTTTTTGTGGCATTTTGTTTTTGTTTTTCTTTGGTGACAGGATCTTATGTAGCCCAAGCTGGCGCCTCAAACTCATTATGAGCTGAGGATGACCTTGAACTGATCCTCCTGTCTCCTGCCACCTCCACTGCCTGGAGTTGATCAGGACAGGGCCACCAGCAATAGTTTTATGCAGTGCTGAAAATGAACCCAAGGTTTCATGACTTGCTAAGCAAGCCTTCTATGGAGCTACACCCCCACTACCCCCCCCTGTGTGTGTGTGTGTGTGTAGTGTGTGGTGTGTGATGTGTGTGTGTATGGTTTGTGTGTGCTTGCTAGCTGGCATTCGTTTTGAGACAGGGTCTCACTCTGTAGCCCAGCCTGGCCTTGATCTTGAATTTATGGCAGTCATCTGGTCTTAGCATCCCAGATGCTAGGTCTATATACATAAGTTACATAAGTTACTGAAGATGGGCTTTCAGCAAATGGTGCTATAGCCAGGCGTGGTGGCACATGCCTTTAATCCCAGCACTCGGGAGGCAAAGGCAAGGCTAGCCTCCGGCCAGCTGGGCCAAAAATAAATGGTGCTATAACGACTAGACCCAAAAATCAAATCTGAGCCAGGTGTGATGGTGCATGCCTATGGTCCCAGCACGTCGACAACCTGAGGAATGGAGGAATAGGATCCCTTGATCCCAAGGATTCAAGATCAGCCAGACGAACACAGCGGAGATCTCTGTTCTTAGAAAAAAAAAAAAAAAAAAAAAAATGCCTTGTGTCAGCTCTCATGAGTGATGCAAGGATGACACCCCATGACAACCCCTGGCCTCTACAGAAATGTGCACCGACAAACATTTGAACATGCATAACATGCAAGCACACCCCATATGCATAAACACCTTCCCCCAAAAGAGGCAAATAGAGAAGCCACAATGTGAGGAAATAATATTTTGCGAAAATGCATTTGATGTAAGCGGTCTAACCTAACACATACAAAGAACCGAACCCTTAGAACTCAACAATAAAAAAAATAGTCCAATTTAAAAATGGACAAAAGACCTAACTTGACACCATTACCAACAAGATACACAATGTCAATAAGCATATAAAAAATGCTCAGCACCACTGGTGGTGTTGCACACCTTTATTGCCAGCACTTAAGAGGCAGAGGCAGTGGGTGGAAGATGGCCTAGCGGTTGAAGAGCGCCGACCGCTCTTACAGAGGACCTGGGTTCGATCCCCAGCACCCACATGCGGCTGAGACGTCCTAAACCCAATTCCCAGGAGAACTCAAGTTCCAGGGGAATCCGACACCACTCTTCTGACCTCCGGCGTCATTGCACGACTGGGTTGCCACACCTGCATGCGACAGTACATTCATACACATACCAAAATAAATAAAAAATTTTAAAAAGTTTTTAAAAAAAGAGGCATAGGCAGCAGATCTCTGTGAGATCAGGCAAGTCTGGTCTACATAATTAGTTCCAGGCCATTTGGGGATATAGGAAGACTGTGTCTATCTAAAGTTAATTAATTAATTAATTTTATGAAGACACTCAGCATCATACATCAATAGATAATTTCAAATTACTACACACTTAATGACTGGCTAAAATCCAAAACACTTCCAACAGCAAACGGTGGCAAGGATCTGGAACAAGAACTCTCATTCATTGCTGGTAGAAATACAAGATAATACAGCCAATTCGCATGACAGCTGGGCAGCTGCTTATAAAACTAAACATACTCTTACCATACGAACGAGCAGTTGCACTCTGTGCTGTTTACAGAAGTAAATCAAAAAGTTGCTTCTACTCAAATATCTGCACACGAATGTTTACAGAGCTTTATTCATGCTTGCCAAAAGCTGGATGCAACCAAGATGTCGTTCTGTGAGTGGGTAAATACATTTTGGTACATCCAGGCAATGGAAATAACATTCACTGCTAAGAAGAAATGAACAGGCCAGGAAGAGCCATGCAACAAGCCTAAGAGCATAATCCTTAATGAAAGAGGCCAGTCTGAAAGGCTGGGGACCATTGGCTTCCACTTAAATGCTGTTCTGGAGAAGGGAGACCAAGGAGCGTAAAGGATCAGTGGTTACCAGGGGAGGGATACTGCAATAGCAGAGAGACAGAGACAGGAACAGAGACAGAGACAAGACAGAGAGGTTTAGTTTTTGGGCAGAGAACAGCATTGTATGTCATTTCTCAGGCATTGTTTTCACCTTTGTATTTTTTTTGAGACAGTATCTCTCTCTCTCCTCCTTTTTTTTTTTTTTTATGCGTATGAGTGTACGCTTCATGTAGGTTGGGGCACCACTGTCGTGCAATGGAGGTCAGAGAGGGTGTCGGATTCCCCATGGAACTGGAGTTTAAAGTTTGAGTTCTCAGCCATTGGGTTGCTGGGATCGAACCGTGTCCTCCGCAAGAGCAGTCGGTTGCTCTTAACTGCTGAGCCATCACTCCAACCCCGAGACAGTATCTCTTATCAGCCTGAACTTCACCAAATAGGCTGGCTGGCCAGTGACCCAGGGATCTTCCTGTCTTTTCCTCCAAGTGCTGGGACTACAACCCCACTACCAATGCTTGAATTTTTAAAATGTGAGTTTTAGGAATCCAACTCAGTTTATTTGTAAGCACTTCATTGAAAGAACTATCTCTCCAGCCTGACAGAGAATACTTCAGGAAAGTAAACCTATTTTTATGATACCATGATGATTCAAAGATGATACATGTATTTGTTAAAATCTATAAAGTACAAAACAGCAAGACTGAACCTTAATGTGGGTGTGGATTTGGGGTAGAGACAATGGGCCAGTACAGGTTCATTGTCATTGATTGTATGGAGCGCCTGGCCTCCATTCAATGGGCTGAACCATGGAGTCTGTGCGGTGGAAGCAGGAAGTAGAACGTAAATCCCGATGCCTTCTGCTCAGTTTCACTGTGAACTTAAACTGTGCTCATAAACTCAGTTTAAACAAAGACTGGAGAGGTTAAGAAACATCATAACCCCATTTAGTGGGTGATTCTTGGCAGCATCTTTAGGGAAAAACGCTTTTGAGACAAATGCAGAAATTTGACAGTAGATCAAGTCACTGGGCTATTAGGGGATATTACAGAATTTGTTTTGTCGAGCATGGCTGTGGTGCTAGGCTGAGGCAGGATGGAAGCTCTGCTGAGGCATCTAACAATGAACAGCCACGGAGTTGGTTTCAGAATTCACACACGCAAAAAAAAAAAAAAAAGAATTCACCCACACGTAGCTCAGACAAACGTGGGGACAATCTTGATAGTTGATGACCTTAGATGTGGGTAGTCAAGGATTCTTTTTTTTTGGTCCTTATATTGAGACAGGGTCTCCCTGTAGCCCCAGATATTCTGGCACTCACTATGGTAGACCAGGCAGCCTTGAACTCACAGAAATCCTCCTGCCACGGTTTCTGCCTCTGCTGGGATTAAGGCATGCACCACACACATTGGCTAGTATGTAAGGATTCTTTGTACTTTTTCCAGCTTTTTGTATATTTGGGAATTTTAAAAAAGTTTGTAGTTGTTATAATTTGAAAATTGGGAATCAAACAAAAGATCACTGGGTTCCTGAAGCTAAGAGTTGATGGAATGATACCAACAACTGTAATTATTTCTCTGTAGCAGTTGTTTATGTCAAAGGGTCTCAGGTAGCCCAGGTTAACCTCAAACTTGATGTATAGCTGAGGTTGGTCTTAAACTCCTATTCCTCCAGTCTCTACTTCCCAAGCTCTGGGACTACATACGTGTGCCACCACATCCATCTATCATAGATATTCCAGATGTAAATATACATAAGTTTAACTTTAAAATGAAGAAAATAAGGCCGGCAAGATGGCTCAGCGAGTAAAAATGAGGGTCGCACAAGTCTGATGACCTGAGTTCAATCCCTGGAACCCACAGTGGAAAGAGAGAAGGACTCCCAGCAGTTGTCCTCTGACCTGCATGTGTGTGCTCTGGCCTGAACATTGCTGTACTCATAGCCATACATCCTACATACACATAAATTAAAAATTTTAGGTAAGGGACTAGAGAGATAGCCTAGCGGTTAAGATGCCGACTGCTCTTGCAGAGGAACCAAGGTTCGATCCCCAGCACACCACATGGCGGCTGAGAACCGTCGTGTAACTCCAATTCCAGAGAACTCCAGTTCCAGGGGAATCCGACAAGCCCCTCTGCTGACCTCCGCGCATTGCACGACACGGTGCACAAATCTACATGCAGAAATACATTCATACACATACAAAAATAAATAAATTAATAAAAAAATTAGGTAAAATAAAGATAAATAAAATTTTTTTTTGTTGTGTTTGTTTTGTTTGTTTTGTTGAATTTTTTTTTTTAGTCTTGTTCTAGCCCCAACTGCCATGGAACTCGCCTATGTAGAACCAGGCTTGCCTTGATCTCGACAGAGATCCACCTGCCTCCTGCCTCCCAATGCTAGGATTAAAGGCATGTGCCGCCATCCCAGACTAAAAATAAGTATCTTAAAGACCAATGAAAATAGGCGAATTGACTTGAGGCACCTTAGATCAGGGATTTCCCAGGACCACCTGAAACACAGGTAGGAAACTGGGTGCTTCAGCCAGGTGGATTTTTGGATAATCCTATCTGGCCCTTGGATAACTCTCTCATTAGTTTGATTCAATCATCTTATGGCTGTGGGGGCAGAAACCGATCCTCCTGCTGGCTGGTATAAAAAGGTGGGCCTTTCTGCCAAAACAGTCAACTTCCACATGGAGAATATTGAGAAAGACTGAGAAAGAGAAGAAAAGCGCATGTTTGGCAGAATTCCTGAGCTCTGGGGGTTGGGGGGTATGGTGTGGGAGACACGGGTCCCCAAATTTGATAATCTCTACGTACAAAATATATTATGAAATAAAATTGGATAATATAAATAAATAAAGAGGGCCATGTTGCCCCTGTTGCACTTTGGACGTTGCCACAGAGCTTAGATCCTGTGATTTCCCAGCCACACACCGGAGCACAGATTCAACCCGTTCATTCTACCCTCGCCTCCAACCCCCCACCGGGACTTGCCAAGGCGAATTCTCTCAACAAACCACAACTGCTGATATACCATATAGATATCTCCTTTTTCAATTCGCAGTTTTTGTTGTTTGTCATGGCCTCTTTACCTTCTTGTCCCTGGTCCTCCTCTTTGCTTCCCTGTTTTCCTGTGGAGCTCCCGGATCTCAGCTCTGGGCACTCAAGTCCTCCCATGTCCCACCGGCCACCGTTTCTTTATTTATTTTTTCGATCTTTCCCTTTTATTTTATTAATCGCTATTTGGTCGCAGCTTATCAAATTTGGACCTGTGTCCCCCACCCTATCCCCCCACCCCACCAGAGCTCATCTCATTCTGCCAAACATTGCTTTTTCTTCTCTTTCTCAGATCGTTCTCAATATTCTCCATGTGGAAGTTGCTGTTTTGAGCAAGAACAGGCCCACCTTTTATACCAGCCAGCAGGATGACTCTGCCCCCACAGCCACATAAGAGGACTGAATCAAACTAATGAGAGAGTTATCCAAGGGCCAGATAGGATTATCCAAAAATCCACCTGGCTGAAGCACCCAGCTCCTACCTGTGTTCAGGTGGTCCTGGGAAATCCCTGATCTAAGCTGTGCGCTCAAGTCCAATTCCCTATTTTCATTGGTCTTTAAGATACTTATTTTTAGTCTGGGCATGGCGGCACATGCCTTTAATCCTAGCACTTGGGAGGCAGAGGCAGGTGGATCTCTGTGAGATCAAGGCTAGCCTGGTCTACATAGCGAGTTCCAGGTCAGTTGGGGTCTACAGGGAGACCCTTTTTTCAACAACAACAAACAAACAAACAAACCTTAATTTTTATTTAATTTTAATATATTTTAAAAAACTTAAAAATTTTTTTTTATTAAATTTATTTATTTTTGTAAGTGTGTATGAATGGTAACTTTCATGCATGTAAAGATTTGGCACCCGTGTCTTGGCAAATGCTATGCGAGAGGTCAGGAGAGGGTTGTCGGATTCCCCTGGGACTGGAGTTCTCCTGGAATTAGGAGTTACAGACGGTTCGAAGCCGCCTGTGTGTGTGCTGGGAATCGACCTGAGTCCTCTGCAAGAGCAAGTCGGCACTCTAACCGCTAGGNCATTTTGAGTTTTTTGTTTTTTTGTCCTGCTAGTGTCCCCCCCCCCTAGGCCTTTCCTTCTTCCACCTTTTGTCTCCATTGGTGGCACTGTTCTTTGGAGGTCTTAGCATAGTGTGGCTGTGCTGGAGGAAATACTTATTTGGGGGGGCAGGCTATTGAGTTTTAACAAGCCTTGCAGCCTCCAGTCTTGATCTCTCTGCTTCCTTTGCTCATTGCGAGAGGTGACCCTAGGCTGGCCGGCGCCACCGGCCACCATGCGTCGCCCGCAACAATGGACGGCGGAGGCCCTGGAAACCATCAAGCGACACTCAATAACTCGTTCCTGTGATAAGTTCCAGACAGGAAAAACGTCATACAGCAACAGAAAGAAATAAAATTTAAAAAAAAAAAAAAAGTTCCCTTGCTCAGGGGGGTGATCACAGACAGGAAAAAGGGACGAAGCAGGGGAGTAAGAAGTGGTTGATGGCGTTTGAAAGGTGGTTTACAATTCTACCTTGAAACTATCTTGGCCTGGGCGTTTTTTAGTGGGGATGTTTCGTAATTCATCCTTCAATTTCCTTATTGTTATTGGTCTGTTAAGCTGTCAATCGCTTCCTGGGTGTGACTTGTGGTGTTCCCCAGGAGTTCAGATATTCATCCATTTCTTCTAGGTTGTCAAACTTTGTAGAGTATAGATTTTTAAGTAAGTCCTGTATGATTTTTTTGGATCTTTTTCATTGTCTGTTGGGATAGTTCCCCTTTCATCAAGGTTGTATTGATTTGGAGTTAGTCCTTCTTTCTTTTGGTTAACTGGGCGAGAGGTTTGTCTATCTTGTTTATTTCTCTCAAAGAACCAACTTTGGGGATTCATTGATTTTTTTTGTATGGTTTTCTTTGTTTCGATGTCAGTGATTTCTGCTCTTGATTTTTGTTATTTCTTCCCTGTCTTTTGGGTTTAGAGTCCATTCATTGTTGTCTCCTCAGTGTTTTTAGGTGCAGTGTTATATCGTTCACTTTTGCTCTTTTCTGTTTTTCTAATGTAGGCACCCAGGGCTAATAAACTTACCTCTTAGGACTTTTTTTTTTTTTTTTTTTTTTTTTTTTTTTTGTTTTGTTTTGTTGTATTCTTATTTTCATTCGGTTCCAGGAATGCGTTTATTTCTTTTCTTTTCTTTATCTCTCCTTGACCCATTCAGTATTCAGGGGCGTGTCCATATTTATTTATTTAGTGTACGAATGTAGTTTGTCTGCAATGGAGTTTGTGGCACCGTGTCGTGGCAATCCCCATGCATTGTCAGAAGAGGGCTTCGGAATGCCCTGGAACTGGAGTTCTCCTGGAATTGGAGTACAGATGGTTCTCAGCCACCATGTGGTGTGCCCTGGGGAATTGAACCCAGGTCCTCTGTAAGAGCGTCGGAGCTCTTAATAACCGATTGGCCAGCTCTCCAGCCCAGGAGTGTGTTGGTTTAGTCTCCCTGTGTTCCTGTAGATAGTAGGGCTTATCTTGGTGTGGATATTGAGATTTATTGTGGTTGGGGGTCCCTGATGAATGCAAGGAAATTATTTCAATCTTTTTGTGTTTGTGGAGGTTTCTTCCTTTCTGTGTCCCAGTATGTTGGGTCAGTTTTGGAGACTGTTCCCATGGGGTGCTGAGTAGAAAGTGTATCTCTGGTAATTGGGTGGAATGGTCCCAGTAGATGTCCTGTGAGGTCCATTTGGTGTAACACATTCAGTTCAGATGTCTCTCTATTATTCTTTGTCTGGTTGACCTATCCAAGGGGCTCCGAGTGAGGTAATATGAGTGGACTGGGGTTAATCTGTGCCTTGTGTCCTGGAGAATTTGTCTTTATAAAGTTTGGTGCACCAGATTTTGTGGCATATATATTCAATGATTGTGAAACTTCCAGGGTCAAGTGTTCCGTTGATAAAAAAATGTATGGCCTTCTTTGTCTCCCTTCTTATTTCTTTTTATACATTGGAAGTCCTATTTTGTCCTGATTTAAAATTAGTAAACACCTGGCTTTCTTTTTGGTACATTTGATTGGAATATTTTTTTCCCATCCTTTCACTTTAAGGTGGTGCTATCCTTAAGGTAAGATGTGTTTCTTGTAGACAGCATATAGATGGGTTCTTTTTCCTAATCCAATTTCCCAGTCCTAGATCTTTGGACTGGGGAGTTTAGTCCATTCATAATTAAGGTTATCCCAGACCGCATGATTGTGGCCTCTTTCCCCTATTATCTGTATTGTCACTTTTCTATTGCTGTGATAGACCACCATGAGCCGGAACTTATAAAAGGAAGAGTTTATAAAAGGAAGAGTTTAAGCTTACAATTGATGGTTCCCGGGAATCAGAGTCCATTGTGGCAGGAAGCATGGTGGGCGGTGCTGGGAGCAGGAAGCCGAGGGGCACATCTCTCAAATGAGCACAGGGAGCAGGGAGAGCGAGACTGGAGACTGCAAGGCTTGTTAAACTCACTAACCTGCCCCCAAGTGACATACTTCCTCCAGCAAGCCACACTTTCTAAGACCTCCAGAAAGTGCCACCAACTGGAGAACAAAATGTCTAAATACGTAAAGCCTATGGGGGGACACTCTCATTCAAACCACACAATTATCCCATTTGCATTTTTGGTCTAGTTGCTACTTCTTGCAGTTATACTTTGATAAGTTCTCTTTCTCTATGTGCCTGGGGATTAGTTTGCTCTGTTTTTTTTTTTCTTCTGTCCCTTTGAATTGCTTCAAGTATCCTAAAGGGTTGGTTTTCCCTCGGACATGTATTCTTTCAATCTGGCGTATGTCATGGAAGATTTTACTTTCTCTCTCCTTCCAACTATAATCAACATTTGTGCTGGGTATAGTACCTGGATTGTCATCTATAGTCCTTTAAAACTGGGAATGCGTTGCTCACGTTCTTTTGCTTTATACTTTCTCTGAGAAGTCAGTTGTAAGTCTGATAGTTCCCCTTATATGTACTTGTTTTGTTTTTCTCTTGTGGCTTTTCAGATTTTGTCTTGTTTTGTTGGGGGCAGCTAGTGTTTTAAGTATGATTATGGTTGTGGAGGAGTTTATTTTCTGATTCTTGTCTGTTGGGAGTTCTATGTGCTTCATTGTATTTGTATTGGTTTGTCTTTTTTTAGTTTTGGGGAAATTTTTCATCTATTTCTGTTGAAAGACTGATACATTACCATTCTCCTGGGGGTTTCTTCCCTTCCTCTGTCCCTCTGACGGGGAGGTTTGATCTTTTCCATAGTGTCCCACAAGTCCTGGGTTACACTTTTGGTGTATTTTTTAATCTTTCATAATCTTCTACTTGAGGGTTTTAGTTGTTTCTGTGTTATCTTCCAGGTCTGATTCTTTGTTCTGCTTCCTACCATTCTGCTTTTAAGCGTTTTTCCATTCTTTTCCTTTTGACTTGGAGGAGTGTTGGTTTCCCTTTTTCACATTTCATCTTGTGATTTCTTTAGTATTTCCACTTCCTTTTTGGAGCAGTCTCAATCTCTTCTGTACTCGCTTCTGCCTTTGGCTGGTTGGTTTTTTTTCTTTTCACAAATGGGATCTTTTCAGTGTTTCCATTTTCCTTCCTGGGGTTTTGTCATCTATCTAGGTCCCCTCTTGAGTTTTTTGCTCTCCCCTCCTCTTAGTCTTCTCCTGACTTGTTGTCGTTATGTTCTTTGATTCTTTTTTTTTTAATGTTTTTTTTTTTTTTATTATTTTCTATGTTATGGATTGTACTGTCTGCATGCAGGTCTGTGCACCCGGGTCATGGAATGCCGCGGAGGTCAGAAGAGGGTGTCGGATTCCCCTGGAACTGGAGTTCTCCTGGAATTGGAGTTACAGATGGTTCTCGGCTGCCATGTGGATGCTGGGGATTGAACCCGGGTCCTCTGCAAGAGCAGTCAGCACTCTTAACCATTAGGCTATCTCTCCAGCCCCATTCTTTGATTTCTTTGAATATGTTGGCAATTGTTCCTCTAAGATCTGTGTCCTGGGCCTTCCCCAGGAGAATCCCACTGTAGGAATATCCCACAGTGTTTGTAGAGCTTGGTGTGGAATTATCCTGCACCTTTCCCATGTTGTCCCTTTGTCATGTTCCTGGCATGTGGGTTTCTCTTTGCCTGTATTCCAATGCGAATCCCAAACGCCTCTTCACTGTGTTGAAGGCTTGCTTTGCTTGCCTTCTTCAGTGCCTTTGTTGTTGATTTGTTTTTCTCCTTGCTTATGGAAGGTTGACTTGTCTAAGTTTTAGGCTTTTTATTGGAAATCTAACTCACTCTTCCCTTTCTATTCTGAAGGTTCTCCAAAGAATCTACTTGGACACTCCTTTGGCAATTCCAGTTGGGGGGTGGTATGCCTATTTAGCTGCCCTGGTACTCTGTGCTTCAGGTGGTCCTGGGAAATCCCTGATCTAAGCTCTGTGCACTCAAGTCTCACAGTGTCAACAGGCCCATCTTTTATTAATTTTTTTATTCATCTTCTTAATTTTATTATTAATATATATTTTGTACAAGATTATCAAATTGGACCTGTGTCCCCACCCTATCCCACCCCACCCCCCACCCCCCCCACGACTCATGTATTCTGCCAAACATGCTTTTCTTCTCTTTCTCGTCTTTCTCAATATTCTCCATGTGGAAGTTGACTGTGACTGTTTTGAGCAGAAAGGCCCACCTTTTTATACCAACCCCAGCAGGACTGACTCTGCCCCCACAGCCACTAAGATGATTGAATCAAACTAATGAGAGAGTTATCCAAGGGCAGATAGGATTATCCAAAAATCCACCTGGCTGAAGCACCAGCTCTCCTACCTGTGTTTCAGGTGGTCCTGGGAAATCCCTGATCTAAGCTGTGCGCTCAAGTCCAATTCCCTATTTTCATTGGTCTTTAAGCATACTTATTTTTAGTCTGGGATGGCGGCACATGCCTTTAATCCTAGCATTGGGATGCCAGAGAGGTGGGGAATCTCTGTGAGATCAAGCTACCTGGTCTACATAGCGAGTTCCAGGTCAGTTGGGGCTACAGGGAGACCCTGTTTTCAACAAACAAACAAACAAACAAACAAACATAATTTTTTATTTTATTATTAAAAAAAAAAAAATTTTTTTTATTAATTTATTTATTTTGTATGTGTATGAATGTACTTCTGCATGAGTTGTGCACACCGTTTTTGTCGTGCAATGCGCGGAGGTCAGAAGAGGGTGTCGCATTCCCATGGAGACTGGAGTTCTCCTGGAATTGGAGTTACAGACGGTTCTCAGCCGCCATGGTGGGTGCTGGGGATCGAACCTGGGTCCTCTGCAAGAGCAGTCGGCATCTAACCGCTAGAGCTATCTCTCTAGTCCCTTACCTAAAATTTTTTTAATAATTTTGTGTATGTAGTGATGTATGGCAGAGTACATACAGAATGTTCAGGCCAGAGCACACACATGCAGGTCAGAGGGGACAACTGCTGGGAGTCCTTCTCTTCTTTCCAACTGTGGGTTCAGGGATTGAACTCAGGTCATCAGACTTGTGCGACCCTCATTTTTACTGCGCTGAGGCCATCTTTGCGGCCTTATTTTCCTTCTTCTATTTTTCGCAGTTTAAGTTAAACTTATGTATATTTACATCTGGAATATCGACGATAGAGGGATGGTGGTGGCACACGCATGTAGTCCCAGAGCTTGGGAAGTAGAGACTGGAGGAATAGGAGTTTAAGACCAACCTCAGCTATACATCGAAGTTTGAGGTTAACCTGGGGCTACCTGAGACCCTTGACATAAACAACTGCTACAGAGAAAATAATTACAGTGTTGGTATCATCCATCAACTCTTAGCTTCAGGAACCCAGTGATCTTTTGTTTGATTCCCAATTTTCAAATCTATAACAACTACAAACTTTTTTAAAATTCCCAAATATACAAAAAGCTGGAAAAAGTACAAAGAATCCTTACATACTAGCCAACATGTGTGTGGTGCATGTCCTTTAATAATCCCAGCAGAGGCAGGAAACAGTGGGCAGGAGGATTTCTGTGAGTTCAAGGATAGCCTGGTCTACATAGTGAGTGCCAGAATATCTGGGGCTACAGGGAGACCCTGTCCCTCAAATAATAAGACCAAAAAAAAAGAATCCGTGACTACCCACATCTAAGGTCATCAACTATCAAGATTGTCCCCCACGTTGTCTGAGCATACGTGTGGGTGAATTCTTTTTTTTTTTTTTTTTTGCGTGTGTGAATTCTGAAACCAACTCCGTGGCTGTTCATTGTTAGATGCCTCAGCAGAGCTTCCATCCTGCCTCAGCCTAGCACCACAGCCATGCTCGACAAAACAAATTCTGTAATATCCCCTAATAGCCCAGTGACTTGATCTACTGTCAAATTTCTGCATTTGTCTCAAAAGCGTTTTTCCCTAAAGATGCTGCCAAGAATCACCCACTAAATGGGGTTATGATGTTTCTTAACCTCTCCAGTCTTTGTTTAAACTGAGTTTATGAGCACAGTTTAAGTTCATAGTGAAACTGAGCAGAAGGCATCGGGATTTATGTTCTACTTCCTGCTTCCACCGCACAGACTCCATGGTTCAGCCCATTGAATGGAGGCCAGGCGCTCCATACAATCAATGACAATGAACCTGTACTGGCCCATTGTCTCTACCCCAAATCCACACCCACATTAAGGTTCAGTCTTGCTGTTTTGTACTTTATAGATTTTAACAAATACATGTATCATCTTTGAATCATCATGGTATCATACAAAATAGGTTTACTTTCCTGAAGTATTCTCTGTCAGGCTGGAGAGATAGTTCAGTCAATGAAGTGCTTACAAATAAACTGAGTTGGATTCCTAAAACTCACATTTTAAAAATTCAAGCATGGTAGTGGGGTTGTAGTCCCAGCACTTGGGAGGAAAAGACAGGAAGATCCCTGGGTCACTGGCCAGCCAGCCTATTTGGTGAAGTTCAGGCTGATAAGAGATACTGTCTCGGGGTTGGAGAGATGGCTCAGCAGTTAAGAGCACCGACTGCTCTTGCAGGGGACCCGGGTTCGATTCCCAGCACCCATATGGCTGCTAAGAACTGTCTTTAACTCCAGTTCCAGGGGAATCCGACACCCTCTTCTGACCTCCATTGCACGACACGGGTGTACCAACCTACATGCAGGCAGTACACTCATACGCATAAAAAAAAAAAAAAAGAGAGAGAGAGAGATACTGTCTCAAAAAAAAATACAAAGGTGAACAATGCCTGAGAAATGACATACAATGCTGTTCTCTGCCCAAAACTAACTCTCTCTGTCTCTGTCTCTGTCTCTGTCCCTGTCTCTGTCTCTCTGCTATTGCAGTATCCCTCCCCTGGTAACCACTGATCCTTTACGCTCCTTGGTCTCCCTTCTCCAGAACAGCATTTAAGTGGAAGCCAATGGTCCCCAGCCTTTCAGACTGGCCTCTTTCATTAAGGATTATGCTCTTAGGCTTGTTGCATGGCTCTTCCTGGCCTGTTCATTTCTTCTTAGCAGTGAATGTTATTTCCATTGCCTGGATGTACCAAAATGTATTTACCCACTCACAGAACGACATCTTGGTTGCATCCAGCTTTTGGCAAGCATGAATAAAGCTACTGTAAACATTCGTGTGCAGATATTTGAGTAGAAGCAACTTTTTGATTTACTTCTGTAAACAGCACAGAGTGCAACTGCTCGTTCGTATGGTAAGAGTATGTTTAGTTTTATAAGCAGCTGCCCAGCTGTCATGCGAATTGGCTGTATTATCTTGTATTTCTACCAGCAATGAATGAGAGTTCTTGTTCCAGATCCTTGCCACCGTTTGCTGTTGGAAGTGTTTTGGATTTTAGCCAGTCATTAAGTGTGTAGTAATTTGAAATTATCTATTGATGTATGATGCTGAGTGTCTTCATAAAATTAATTAATTAATTAATTTAGATAGACACAGTCTTCCTATATCCCCAAATGGCCTGGAACTAATTATGTAGACCAGACTTGCCTTGATCTCACAGAGATCTGCCTGCCTCTGCCTCTTTTTTTAAAAATTTTAAAAAAATTTTTATTTATTTGTGTGTTGTGTATGAATGTACATGTCGGCATGCATGTTGTGCATCCGTCGTGCAATGCCGCGAAGGTCAGAAGAGTGGTGTCGGATTCCCCTGGAACGGAGTTCTCCTGGAATTGGAGTTTTAGCACAGTTCTCCTCAGCGGCCATGGGGTGCGGGGATCGAACCACAGGTCCTCTGAAGAGCGGGCGGCGCTCTTAACAACCGCTAGGCCATCTCTCCAGCCCCTGCCTCGTCTCTTAAGTGTGTGGCAATAAAGGTGTGCACCACCACCAGTGGTGCTGAGCATCTTTTTATATGCTTATCTGACATCTGTGTATCTTTGTTGGTAAGGTGTCAGTTCAGGTCTTTTGTCCATTTTTAAATTGGACTATTTTTTTTATTGTTGAGTTCTAAGGGTTCGGTTCTTTGTATGTGTTAGGTTAGACCGCTTAATCAAATGCATCTTTCGCAAAATTAGTTTCCTCCACATTGTGGCTTATCTTCTTATTCTGCCTCTTTTGGGGGAAGGTATGTATGCATATGGGGTGTGCTTGCATGTTATGCATGTTCAAATGTTTGTCGGTGCACATTTCTGTAGAGGCCAGGGGTTGTCATGGGGTGTCATCCTTGCTCCCTCTGATGATTGGACACAGGCTTTTTTTTTTTTTTTTTTAAGACAGGATCTCGCTGTGTTCTGTCTAGGCTGATCTTGAATCCTTGGGATCAAGGGATCCTCATTCCTCCATTCCTCAGGTTTCTGAGTGCTGGGACCATAGGCATGCACCATCACACCTGGCTCAGATTTGATTT
The DNA here is from genome assembly GCA_009823505.1 of Rhizomys pruinosus. Lineage (NCBI taxonomy): Eukaryota > Metazoa > Chordata > Mammalia > Rodentia > Spalacidae > Rhizomys > Rhizomys pruinosus. Next base: position 3,793 of record VZQC01009469.1, on the reverse strand, counting down.
TTGGGTCTAGTCGTTATAGCACCATTTATTTTTGGCCCAGCTGGCCGGAGGCTAGCCTTGGCCTTTGCCTCTCGAGTGCGGGGATTAAAGGCAAGTTGCCACCCACGCCTGGCTACAGCACTATTTGTTGACAAGCCCATCTCAGTAACTTAGTGTAACGTATATTATATTAGACGTAGCATCTTGGATGCTAAGACCAGATGACTGCCATAATTGCCAAGTCACAGGCCAGTGTGGTCTACAGAGTGTGACCCTGTCTCAAACAACGCAAGCAAGCACAGCAACACACACCACATACACACACACACACACCCTCACACATACCACACACAACAGGGGGGGGGTATTGGGGGGTGTAGCTCCATAGAAGGCTTGCTTAGCAAAGCCATGAAACCTTGGGTTTTCTTTTCCAGCACTGCATAACCCAGAAATAGTGCTGTGTGCCTGTTGCTCTGAGTACTCAGGAGGTGGAGGGCAGGAAGATGGACAGTTCAATCATCCTCAGCTACATAATGAGTTTGGGCCAGCTTGTGGGCTACATAGATCCTGGTCACCAAAGAAAACAAAAACAAAATGCCACAAAAAAAAAAAAACAAAAGAGAGAGAAAATGTGCCAATGGTTAGAGCACTGGCTGCTCTTACAGGGACCCAGGTTTGGCTCCTTTCGCCCACACAAGGCTAACAACTGTCTGTAACTCAGTTCCAGGGGATCAGAAGAAGGCCCTTCTGACCTCTGTGGGCATTGCATGACACGGGTTGCACTTACATACAGGCAGGCAATATACTCAAACATAAAATGAAAAATAAATAAAGTATTTTTTTTTGGTCTTTTTGACACAGGGTTTCCCTGTAGTCCCAGCTGTCCTGGAACTCTCTATGTTAGACCAGGCTGGTCTTTTCTTATTTTTTTTATCAAAGCCAATTTTATACTGAGACTTTGTGCTTTCATACAAATTTATCAAATAACCATACCTCGACCAACCCCATCCTGTCCTTCCTCGCCCCCCACCAGAGCTCCTTCTTGACAAACATGTTTTTTCATCTTTTTCTCAGTCTCTTTAAAAATGTCGAGGCAGAAGTTTACTGTTTCGAGAGAAATTCACCGTTTCAGTCAGTTCTTTGACCCAGTCTTTTGTTGTTGTTATTGTTCCTTCCAATTTGCATCACTCCAAAGTATGCATATAGGCATGCCACATATATCTTTTGGCATTTTCAGCTTATGATTTTTTTTATTAGGCTGAAAGATGTCATATTTGAAGGCTCCTCCTTGGCAAGCCCAAACACCATCAGTCCTGTCCTTGTGCTCCACAGTAGGGTTTTCCCTCCCCATGGTCAACAAATGAGGTCCAGTAAGCACCGCGTCCTGTCTTGATCTTCCTGTACTGGCGTTCCGTGATCAGCCTGGGTAGTCAACAATGGCCAGTCTAATCTCTGAAGAGGCTGAAACCCTGTGTAGCTCCAGGTCCACAATTTGGATGTCTCAGCAGTCCCCCATCTGGCACTGAAGGTTTGGAGGATTCTTGGAGAGACTGAGTCTTCAGTCCATATTGGAAGGTTGAAAAAGCTGTGTCTTATGTCTTTGAAGGATGGCAAAAGCATTGGCAGCCACAGGGTAAGCTGCACTTGGCCTGAAAACAGGCAAAACAAATTGTGCCTTTTTTTTTTTTTTTTTTTTTTGGTCTTTTTGAGACAGGGTCTCCCTGTAGATCCAGGCTGGTCCTGTAACTCACTCTGAGCCAGGCTGGCTTTTGCCTCTGCCTCCCAAGTGCTAGGATTAAAGGCGTTACCTACACCACGCCAGTGTACTCTTTGTCTTTTTACTAAAAGATCTCAAGTTTTATACCTGAAGTACAATTTTTCAGGCCTTACTAATTATTTATTTCTGGTTATACTTTCCTTTTAGCACTTAAGTCCACACTGTTAGCCCAGATTAACCAAGGTTTTTGTTTTCTCAAGGTCAGTTGAGGATCTGGTACTCGGGTTTGGAGGGGGGAGCCCCTGGCTCACATTTTCAGGACATTTAAAGAGATGTCCCCAGTCCCCTGGGACTTAGTTGAACTCTGAAGGCAAGGAACAATGTTATCCTTTAAGTCCCTTTTCCAAATTGGTATGGGCATTAAGTATGGTCGTTGAGCCAGAAAGGCTAAGTTGCACCAGCCTGATACTTTTTTTTTTTCTGGTTATAGTTTCCTTTTGGAGGTTTAAGGCCACACAGTAAGCCCAGATTAACCAAGGTTTTTGTTCTCTAGGTCAGTTGATCATCTGGTCATCAGGAGTAACTTGGGGTTTTTTTTTTTTGCGGGGGGTTTCCTTTTGGCTTTTCATTTACCTGTTCCCATTTTATGTCATTGACATCCTTCAAGCTTTGAGATAGTCTACCACCTGCACATTTGTGTCCACATAGAGCCTTGTCTAGACTTTGTGAGCGTGTAAGCATATGTCTATTTCAAACACATAGCTGCCAGATTTATTACATAAGAATATATATCTAAGCCAGGGGTGGTAATATTCCCATCACACCACTCTAGAGGTGAAGGCAGGAAGATCAAGTCAACCTGGGCTATATAGTGAGACACTGACTAAAAAAACACAATAAATTTTCCTAAATCTGAAAAATAATTCTCAGATACATTAGAAGATTTGAAGAAAAATTATGTTAATCATTATACTGAATCTTCTAAGATTGTTGGGTCAATTCCTTTGCATTTAAACCACTTTCATGGACTGAGATAAATGATTGGACAGAGATATGATGTGAATGCTCAAGTAGATGTGTTCAGGGGAGAATAAAAAGTAGCAGTTTGGAAGGAACATTAGCAATTTCCTTTTCTATACTTTTTAAGGAAGTACTATCTGACTTACTACATTTAAAAACATGTTATTTGTGGTTAATGATAAGACTGTTTGGAACTACAGGATTTGACCTGTGTAAATTAGAAATCTGAAAAGAAACAATAGTTGACTGAAATGATAGCCAATGTAGTGTGGCGTGCAGACATAGTTATTTAATATGTCCAAAGGTTACCATGATGTGTAAGTATTAATGAATGATGTTAAGTAAGAAAATTTAAAGACCGTGATCCCTGTTTTGCCTGTCTTACTGGCAAGTACAGCTACCCTGTGGCTGCCCCTGCTTTTGCCATCCTTCAAAGACATGAGCCACAGGTTTTCAACCATCCAATATGGACTGAAGACTCATGTCTCTCCAAGAATCCTCCAAACCTTCAGTGCCAGATGGGGACTGCTGAGACATCCAACTTGTGGACTGAGCTACTACTAAGGTTTCAGCCTCTTCAGAGTATAGACTGCCATTGTTGGACTACCCAGGCTGTATCATGGAGACTAGTACAGGAAGATCAAGACAGGACTCGGTGCTTACTGGACCTCATTTGGTGACCATGGGAAGGGAAAACCCCAGTGTGGAGCACAAGTGCAGAACTGATGGTGGTTTGGGCTTGCCAAAGAGGAGACTTCAAACATGACATCTTTCAGCCTAATAAAGAAAAAAAATCATAAGCTGTAAAAAAAAAAGACCACGATTTCAATTATAAACTACAGTAGTTATAAAACTCTTTTAAGAGAATATCTGGCAGTTTAACTTTTTTTTTTTCCTGATTGTTTTGAGACAGGGTCTCCCTGTAGTCCCAGCTGGCCTGGAATTTGCTCTGTAGACCAGGCTGGCCTTGAACTCACAGAGATCCACCTGTCTCTACCTTCTGAGTGCTGGGATTAAAGGTGGCCAGCTCTAACTTTTAATGTATGTAAAATTAGATTAAAACCCTGCATGTATTGG
>VZQC01009468.1:0-63460 GCA_009823505.1 Rhizomys pruinosus | reverse complement strand
GGCTGATTTACAACACAAAATTAATTCCCAGCCACAAAGAATGTCAACAGTTAAAGTGAGAGCACTGGTGGGGAAAGGGTGGAACCCTGAAAACTTTGGGATGGAGATGTGTGGGGAAACCACGATGTTGAGGATTTTGAACCCTCGATTCTGAGGGATTTTCTTCATCTGAGGAATTAATCTCTCCACCTTCAGAGAATCCACACCCTGCAGATCCCTTCCCCCCGCCTTGCCTGAGGAAACTAATCTCCCCCTTCCAGTGGGAGCTAAAGTCCCTCAGGGCCCAACAATTGTGCCTCTAGACCTATAACCAGATTGATGTCTAAGCAAGCCCCTAAAGTTGAGATAGAAAGTATGGTCCACTAGGAGGTGTGTTATACCACTAAAGAGATTAATGAGTTTTCTGATTCATTTTGGCAGAAGCCTAAGGAATATTGGTGGGAATGGATTTTAAGGGTGTTGGATAATGGTGGAAGGAATATAAATTGGATCAGACTGAGTTTATGAATATGAGCCCACTGAGTAGAAATTCTTAGGTTTAACATGGAATCTCTAGTGGTTAAAAAAAGGTGTTAAAGTTTATTTGAATGGTTGCTGATGTATTTTTTTAAAACATGGCCTACTAACAGCGAGTTAGAGATGCCTGATAGTTCTTGGCTTAGTATTGATGAAGGGATTGTGAGGGTCAGGCAGATGGGCATGCTCGGATGGATTCCAAAGTGTTAAAAGCCACATGTCTCCACAATATGGACGACCCCAGAAGACATGCCTTTCACTGAGTTTATAAGATGGAAATTACTGAGAAGACACCAAAACATGAAGAGCTTTTGTTTTGCTCTATTTCTTATGACAGATATTACAGTAGAGAGAAGTTGTTGCTCTTTTGCATAAATTAAATGTACATGTAATAGGGTTAACAGGACCTCAGTGTAGGCATGCCAGGTGGCATCACTGAATCGCAGAAGGCCATATGAGCGTAGTTATCGTAGTCATCATAATGGGCGGCAAACGCCAAAACAATGCCTGTAATGTCATGACCCCAAATGATCTTTGGAACTGGCAAATTAATCACGGTGTTGCCAGGAACCAAATACATAATAAGCCTACTAAGTTTTTATTGGATCTGTATAAGCAGAAAACGCTCTAGAAGAAAATGACAGGAAGTCAACATATGATTTTAGGAGTAGCGAATACCACCCAGTTAACCAGTTTCAAGACTTGAGACAGTTCACAGAACCAGAACCCCTTGAATGAAGGGGTGGCTGGGTTCCGATAAGGAAGGACCTTGTCACACTACCAAAGAGTTATGCTGTTGCCTTCTTTCCTGTCTTCCCCAGAGGGACCTGAGGCTTTTACTAGGGTAACTGTACCCTGGGGAAAAGTAAATAATCAAATTTTTTGAGGCTTATTGGATACAGGTTCTGAGTTGACACTGATCCCAGGAGACCCTAAAAAGCATTGTGGCCCTCCAGTTTATAGTAGGGGCCTATGGAGATCATGTGATAAATGGAGTTTTGGCTGAAGACCGACTCAGTGTGGGCCCAGTGGGTCCCAGTGGGTCCCAGAACTCATCCTGTGGTGTTTCCCCAGTCCCAGAATGTATAATTTGGATAGATATAATTAGAAATTTGGCAGAATCCCCACATTCATTCCCTGACCAGTTGGAGTGAGGGTTATTATGTTTGGAAAGGCCAAATGGAAAACCATTGGTGTTGCCTCTACTAGGGAAAATAGTGAACCAATAACAGTATCGTATCCCTGGAAGGATTGCAGAAAATTAGTGGCACCATCAAGGATTTTGAAAGATGCAGGGGTGGTGATCCCTACCATATCTCCATTTAACTCTCCAATTGGCCTGTGCAAAAGACAAATAGATCGTGGGCCTGGAGGATGGCCCAGTGGTTGGGAGCGCCGACCCGCTCTTACGGAGGACCTGGGTCGGTCCCCGGTGCCCCACCATGGCAGGCACCGAGAACCGTCTGAGGCATCCAGTTTCCAGCCGAGAAACCCGTTCCAGGGGAAATCCGAGACCCTCTTCTGACCTCCGCAGCATTGCAAGACCTACGGGGGCACAGACCTTCATGCAGACAGCTTACATTGATACACATTACAGAAATAAATAAAAATTAAAAAAAGAAAAGGACAGATGGATCATGGAGAATTGACAGTTGACTATCGAAAACTCAACCAAGTAGTGACACCAATGCAGCCGCTCTTCCTGTACCAGATGTGGTGTCCTTACTTAGGCAGATTAATATGTCTCCTGGGTACCTGGTATGCAGCTATAGATCTGGCCAATGCTTTCTTCTCAATTCTGCTTCATAAGGACCACCAGAAGCAGTTTACTTTCAGCTGGCAAGGCCAACTAGTATACCTTTACTGTCTTATCTCAAGGATATGTTAACTCTCCAGCCTTGTGCCAATAACTTAAGTTAGAAGGGATCTTAATCGCCTGACTCTTCCACAAAATTTCACATTGGTCCACTATATTGATGACATAATATGCTGATTTGACCAGTGAACAGGCGGTAGCAGCTAGTCTAGACTTGTTTGTAAAGTATATGCGCATGAGAGGATGGAAAATAAATCCAACTAAGAAATTAAAGGGCATTCTACCTCGGTGAAGTTTCTTTTAATATTTATTTATTTTTTTTAATTTTCATATATCGAGTGTTGTTATGAGTGTATTGTCTTGCATGTAGGTTTGTGGCACCCGTGTCATGCAATGCCGCGGAGGTTCAGAAGAGGTGGTGTTATCGGATTCCCCTGGAACTAGGAGCTCTCCCAGAATTGGAACGTTCCAGTATGGTCTCAGCAGCCTATGTGGGTGCTGGGGATCCGGAACCCGGGTCCTCTGCAAGTGGCGGTCGGCACTCCTAACCGCTAGCCATCTCTCCAGCCCCCTCGGTGAAAGCTTTTCTGAGGAGATCAGTAGGTGCTGGAACATGCATGACATTCCCATCTAAGTTAAAGCAATAAGTGTTTCACCTGCCCCTCCCTTCACACCAAGAAAGAAGCACAGATGTTTGGTGGGCCTTTTTGTATTCTGGAGGCAGCACATTCTCATCTGGGCGTGTTACTGATGAACCATATATCAGGTGACTCGGGAAGGCAGCAAACTTTGAATGGGGCTCAGAACAGGAAAATGGCGCTCTTCAAAAAGTCCAGGCTGCAGTGCAGGCTGCTCTGCCCCTAGGGGCATATAACCCAGCAGACCCAATGGTGTGCTTAGAGCTTATCGAGGTATCAGTGCAGATAGAGATGCTATCTGGAGTCTGTGGCAGGCTACCATAGGGGAATCACAGGGGAGGGCCCTTGGGATTTTGGGGCAAGGCTCTACCTTCATCTTCAAACAACTATTCTCCTTCTGAGAGGACAGCTCTTAGCCTGCTATGGGCTTAGTGGAAATGGCTGAACGGATTTGACAATGGGCCACAAGTCACCATTCAACCTGAGCTGCCCATCATGAGCTGGTCTTTATCCCACCAGACCATAAAAGTAAGTACTTTTGCAACAGCAACAATAGTCCATTGTCAAATGGAAGTTGTACATATGTGACAGGGCCCCGGCAGGCCCTGAGGGCACAAGCAAGCTACGTGAAGAAGTTGCCCCCAAATTCCTATGGCTCCCACTCCTGTTACAATGCCCTCCTGTGCTTAAGCATGCACCTATGGCTTTATGGAGTTTGCCCTATGATCAGTTGACTGAAGAAGAGAAGACTAGAGCCTGGATTACTGATGGTTCTACACGCTATGCAAGCACCACCCACAGGTGGACAGCTGCAGCATTAAAGCCTATTTCTGAAACAACCCTAAAAGGACACTGGTGAAGGAAAGTCTTTCACAGTGGGCAGAACTTCAGCAGTGCACATGGTTGGTGCATTTTGCCTGGAGGGAGAAATGGCCAGAGGTTCGATTATATACTTATTCATGGGCTGTAGCCAATGGTTTTGGCTGGATGGTCAGGGACTTGGAAGAGCATGACTGGAAAATTAGTGAAAAAGACATTTGAGGAAGAAGTTTGTGGATTGAGCTCTCTGAATGGTCAAAGGATGTAAATGCTCATCAGAAGTTGATCTCGGCAGAGGATGAGTTTAATAATCAAGTAGATTGGATGACTCGTTCTGTGGATTGTCAGCCTCTTTCTCTAGCTATCCCTGTTGCTGCTCAATTGGCCCATGAACAAAGTGCGTCATGCCGGTGTCATGAGGATGGAGTTTATGCATGGGCTTGACAGCGTGGACTTCCACTCATCAAGGTTTATCTGGCTACAGCTGCTGCCTACTGCCAGATTGCCAACAGCAGAGACAACATTGCCCCCCCCCCCATATGGTGCTATTCCCCAGGAAGTGACCAGCCAGCAACCTGTTGGCAGGTTGACTACATTGGACTTCCATCATGGAAGGGACAGCGTTTTGTCCTTACAGGAATAACACTTATTCATTGTTTTAGGGATTGCCTTTCCATGCAACGTAATGGGCTTCTGGCCCAAAACTACCATCCAGGTTCTTATGGAATGCCTTATCCATCGTCATGGTATTCTTCACAGCATTGCTTTTGACCAGGGAACTCACTCACAGCCAAGAAGTATGGGCCCATCCATGGTCATGGTATCCACTGTCTTACCATGTTCCCCACCACCCAGAAGCAGCTGGCTTGAAGACACGATGGAATGGCCTTTTGAAGACACAGTTATAGTGCCAATTATGTAGCAATACCCTGAGAGGGCTGGGCAAGGTTCTCCAGCAGGCCATATATGCTTTGAATCAGTGCCCACTATAGGGTACTGTTTCTCCTACAGCCAGAATTCATGGGTCCAGGAACCAAAGGGTGGAAGTGGGAGTGATTCCACTCACTGTCACCCCTAGTGACTCAGTAGGAAAATTTTGCTTCCTGTACCCACGACCTTGTGTTCTGCTGGTCTAGAAGTTTTTGGCTCCAAAGGGGGAGTGCTTTTACCAGGAAATACAGCAAACGTTCCATATGAACTGGAAGCTAATACTTCCCCTTGGCCACTTTGGCTTCTACTGCCTTTAAGCCAAACAGGCTAAGGATTAGGAATAACTGTAGTAGGAGGAATGATTGATCCAGAATACCAGAGGAAAATTGGACGTTTTCTCCACAATGGGGGCAAGGAATATTATGTCTGGACAAGGCAGGAGATGCTGTATGGCACCTTCTGGTGCTACCGTGTCCTATGATTAAGTTCAATTGGAAACTCCAACAACCCAAAACCAGACAGGACAATAAAATGCCCAGACCCTTCAGCGATGAGGGTATGGGTCATTCCTCCAGGGAAATAGCCAAGATCTGCAGAGGTGTTTGCTGATTGTGGAGGAAATACAGAATGGTTTTTAGAAGAAGGTAGTCATAAATTATCAGCTGAGGCCACAGGAACAGTTGCAGAAACGTGAATTATAATAGATATTACACTTTTGTCCTAGATATTAGGTTAAGAATGTGCTTGTTCATTATATATACATATAAATTAAGCAAGCATACTGTGTTGCTTTCTCTTTTGAATGTGCAACAGAGATAATTTTTAAGTGTTGTCATATTTAGGTATTAGATACTGAAGGACTAAGGTCTTCTCAAGGACATTACCAACTAAGATATAATGCTTTTGCCGCGACATTGCACATGAGACCACTTGACAACATGTTACGGTTTGGAAGATTTATGGACCTTGCATGTTTGCAATTTTGACATTTAAAGCATAACATACGGAGAGGCTATTTACTTGGGTGTCAAGTTGACCAAGGGATGGACTTGTGATGACTAATCCCAGGTGTCAATTTGACTGGATCTAAGCGAACAGGAATAAGAGAAACAAGGATCTTCGGATTGGACCACTCAACCTGGATGGCCCACCCCAAATGTGGTTGTTACCTTCTACTGGCAGGCAGTATAAAAGGCCATGGCAGGAGGAGCTGGTCCCTTCTTTTCTTCCTGCAGCTTGCCTCTCTCTTCACTGGTGAGGTTTGTCTTGCCGCTGTGATCAACCCTACAGACCCCAGCGTGTACTGAGACCGGCAGATCTCCTGGAAATCCATTCAGGCCTTCAGCACCAGATGGGACTACTGAGACATTCGGCTGTGGCCTGAGCAGTTCCTGGATTCTTCAGCCTCTTCCAGTGCACATGGCTACTGTTGGACTTTCCTTTGAGCTCTGTCACATGAGGAAATCTATAAATTTGTATATAGCTATGTATTCTTCCTGTTGCTTCTGTTTCATTAGAGACCCTAGACTAATACAGTCACCATGTTGGGTGCTGGGATTTGAACCTTCAGGTCTTCTGCAAGAGCAGCCAGTGCTCTTTTAACTGACTGACCCCATCTCTCCAGTTCCCCTCCGGTTATTTTTTTTTTTTTTTTTATTTTATTTTTATTTAAGAGAGGGTCTTATTATTTATATTTAGCCAGGCTGGCCTCAGAATAACAGTCCTCTTGCCTTTGCCTCCAAAGGTTTTACTGAGCTGATCTTACAGGTATTCAGAATATGAGAAGACTAACTTCAAGAGCCAGCACCACATTGCCTTCTCAGACTGCGGTGGTCTGATTCAGATGTTAAAATGTTATACCTTCTTTCTTGATTCCCTTAATTGTCAGAATAGAAACAGTTTGGGTCAGTGATATATGCCTATAGTTTGTGCTGAAGGAGGACCCATTTGACTCCTTGTAGGGAGACCTCTTCTTCAAAAAAACATGTATTTATATTTAGAATTACTAGTGGTAAAGAATTTTATATGCCAGTAGAAAAAAATCCAATTTATGACTTTTTGTCAGAAAATAAATGATGTTGAATGAATATTACTAATAAATTAATATGATATTAAAAAATATCTTCATCCCTGTCTGCCAGAAGAGACCCAACATTCCCACAGTGTTCTTTCATTTGTTCTCCATTTCTAGAGGTTCTGACTAGGCTGGCCCCCTAGTCAGAATTCTTTCCTTACTTAGTTTTTTGAAGTGCACTTATCTACCCTGCCAAATCATTTGAAGTCCTCTTATTCTTTTAGTTCATTCACTTTATTATTTACTTGTTTTTTTTTATTCATCCCAATTCTATAGCGGCTGTGGGAAATGCAGATATCTATAAGACATTCTCTTATTAATTAATTTATATTCTTAAATTTATTTATTTTTGTATTAGTAGATATGTTCTGTCTGCATGTAGAGTTTTGCACTGTTGTTGTGCAATGTTTTTTTCTACAGTCAGAAAGAGGGTCTCGGGATTTCCCTGGAACTGGAGTTCTCCTTGAATGATTGGGAGTTACAGACGGTCTTAGACCACCATTGTGGGTGCTGGGGATCGAACCCGGGTCCTCTGCAGAGACAGTCGGTGCTCTTAACGCTAGACTTAGGTTGCCTTAAACCGACTAGAGTTAGCTAGGCTATCTCCAGCCCCCAGATTTATTTTTTTTGATTTCATATTATTCTGTTGGTCAGTTGTGGGATTTTTTTTTTTTTTTTTTTTGGTGCCTATGAAATGGGCTTGATTTGTGACTTCCAAACACTGTTATATTGGAAAGAAAGGGATGGAATTGTGAAGACCAGGAAATTGGGATTCATTATGGAAGCTGCCTCAGAACAGTTAGAGCTTCAAAGAAGCCATGAATCAGGTGTTGTGTTTTACATATTCAGGAGACCCATTTGAGGTGGTGAGAATTCAGAGAAGCAGGGGGCCCTGGAAGTTCTGGAACATCCTCTACGCCCTTAGATTTCACGGTGATTTGATCTAAGAAGACTAAGCAATTATTTATAATTAAATCATTTGAAGGGTTTTCACAAATAAAGAGGCCATGAACTAGGTAGAAGGAAAATGGGCCATATAGTAAAGAACTTAGTAGCCATTCACTGGCATGGACAATAAACAATGTTTGTGATTTTAAAATACTTTGGAAAAAGTCTAAATTGGAAAAAAGACAAAAAAAACCCGTGCATACTGTTTTAGTGTCATCCAAGAACATTTGTCCAGCAAGCCCACCAAAGGGGCATAAGACACTTGGAGGAAGTTAATGGTTGGCTTAGTTTTGATTAGTGCCAGACTCTGCAAAGCCAGATGCTAACTTGTAGAAAAGTGGTAACATAAAGTGATTTTTGTCCAGTGGAGATCTAATTATTTCTGGTTAGTAGAAAATATAATCCACATGGTTGTAATTTCATTGTTATTTTGATGGTTTTTTGTCAACCGGTTTTATGTCTAGCTTTGCAGAGTTATCACAGCATTCTTCCAGGGACCATGTTTGTTGTGTCATTTCCTTTTTTAAGATTTTATTTTAATTTTATGTTTATGAGTGCTTTCCTACATGTATGTATGTACACCACATGTGTGCCTGGTACCCACAGAGGCTAGAAAAGGATGTCAGATCCCCTGAAACTATAGCAGCTGCAGAGGGTTGTGAGCTAACATGTGGGTGCTGGGAACAAAACTGGGTGCTCTTCATTGCTGAACCATCTCTCCAGCTTGCTTGTGTTACTCTTGAACCAGTCAATTAATTCAATCCATGATTTGGCACATACTTTTATTACTTGTGTGTGTGTAATTTGGCACAGGAATTTGTATATACTGAGCACATATGCATCTTAGATGACATCAGCTACTGCCTGAAGCTTTCTTCATCTGGTATACCATGTTCTTGGCATCTCTAACTTCTGTGGTCCACATTCCCAGCTTCATGCATCACTCCATCAGGAGGTGCCTGTAGGGTCAGATGTAACTGCACGTTACCTGGCCGCCAAGACTTTCCTCTAAGTTTTGGTGAAAGCTTCCGTGACCCCATAACACTTCTATTCTGCGTACCTGCCAAACCAGCCCAAGATAGATCCAGGCTGAGCTGAATCATGTCGCAGTGATCTATGAATTCCTGGGCTATTGGGCATATGGAAACAAATCTTGGTGAGACAATTCCTCAGGCAGCCTTTGCAAGCAATGTCCTCCAAGCTCTCTCCTCAAACAGAAGTCTTTGAGCCTTCAATGGGTAGAATCTTTTTACTACAATGCCTTCTAGATATCTTTTCACTGCCCAGGCACAAAGGTACTTAGCTTGTTCCCATTTGTTTGTTGATGAGTTTGCTTGCTTGCTTGCTTATTTATTTATTTATTTATTTATTTATTTATTTATTTAGTATGAGAAGAGGTACTCTTCTGATTCTCACTGTAAATCTGGCTCAAGCAGTGTGTAATTACCACACAATTAAATGAATGCTGTGTTACTATAAACTTTTCTGTCAGATTAATTATCCCAACATCTTTAAATGCAGCCTCCCACAAAGTCTCAGGTCTGAGCAAAAAAGAAAAATTCTGGAGCGATCAGCATACCTCACTTCAAGCTATATTACAAAGTCATTGTAATAAAAACAGCAGGGTACAGCAAGGAGACATATAGTTCAATAAACTTGAACAGATGACTCTATATAGACAAAATAAAGAGATGTTACTTGCCAGAATATAACACAAATGGCCTCTAGTCACAATAGTGTCATCACTTCTATTTCAAACTGCATCAGCATAGTGTTCTCCATATATGTTCCTATGAACATAGATCTTCTGATCTTCTGGCCCCCTGACCAGGAAGGATCAACATAATTAAGCACCAGTTATGGTCTTTTAGGCTTTCTGCATCCCATTTCTCCAACATTTTCTTGCATGTGTATGTGTGTGTTTGTAATTGTGTTTGTTCATGTGAATACATGTGTGTATACCAGAAGTAATCTTTGGGTGTCATTCCTCAGGTACCATCTTTTTTGAGACAGGGTCTCTCATTTTGTCTATGCCTCAGGTGGCCCTGTTTGTCTCCTGCCCCCCAGCTCCACTGTACCCGGCTTCTTATATGGGTTCTGGGGATCAAATTTATATCCTCGTGCCTACACAGCAAGTACTTAAACTGAGCTATTGCCTCAGCCCTCTCCAAACTTTTTTCTAGGGGAGGCTGGAAAGTTAGCTAAGCAATTAAGAGCACTTGCTGCTCTTACAGAAGACCCAGGTTCAGTTCCCAGCAATCACATGACAGCCCACAACCATTGTAACACTAGTTCTAGGGGATCTGATGTTTTCTTCTGGTTTCCATGGGCATTGCATGCATATGATGCTCTGACATGCAGCGAAACACTCATAACACACAGAATCAAAATAAATTTTTAAAAATTTAACTTTTTTCCCCTAAAACTCTGAAAATCAGTTCCTAATCCGTGTCATCAGGTATAGTCATAGCAGTAGACCCAGCCTTTTTTTTTTCAAAGCCAATTTTTTATTGAAGCTTTGTGCATTTCATACAGAATTTTCAAATCAAATCTAGACCTGTGCCCCCCTCTCTCCCCAGAGCTCATGCATTCTGCCAAACAGGTTTTTCATCTTTTTCTCAGTCTCAAAACTCTTGATGTAGAAGTTCCAGCCTTCTTGCCTATACATTTATCACTTGACTTCCTTCATTAGAATTGAACCACTGAAGCCAGATGGGTGGTACATACATAACCAGCACTCTAGGGGCTGAGGCAGGAGGATATTGAGTTTGAGAACTGGGCTGTGAATAGAAACTCTGCCAATAATAAAAATAATAATAATGATTGAAACTGGGAGCTTCATTGTTTTTCACTGCTTTCTCTGTGTGGCAGCATGTCCCACACAGAGTACCCTGTTGTTGTTTTTTTTGGGGTGTGTGTGTGTGTGTGTTTGGATATGTGTATGCATGTACATGTGGAAGTGAGAGGTTGATGTTGGATGTCTTTCTCTGTTGATTTTCCAACCTTGTTTTTTGAGAAAGTCTGTCATTGAACTTGGAGCTCACCAATTTGACTAGACCAGCAAGTCTCAGGGGTCCTCTTATTTCTGCCTTCCCAGCACTGGGGTTACAGGCCTCCATCACTGCTGATGTGTTTATGTTGATCTTAGGGTCCAAACCCAGGTCCTTACTTGTACCACAAGCACTTTACCAACTGAGTCATATCTCCAGTAACTGATTCAAGTATTCATTAAATGACTAAGAAAAAAATCCATAAGAGAGTGGTTGTTTGGGACTGGAGAGACTGGGACTCTGTGATCACCAGGCATAAATGAGATGCATGCAGGCAAAACATTCATAAAAGTAAATTTAAAAACCATTTAAAAGAAAGGAGAGAGGCAGGTGGGGAGCAGGGGGTCCAGGAGTATGGGAGGTAGTGGGAGAGGGAAGTGGCAGTAGCTGGTAGCAGACTGTAGCGTCAACTGGGCCAAGGCAGATACTTCAGTGGAGCGAGGCAATAGGAGCACCAAAGCACCAAAGGGGATTGCCAGACAGGTGGAGGAGGGGGGCGATGCTGGAAGCTGTGGCAGAGCCCAGTCCCAAAGATTCACCTCCGACTCTTAAGCCAGAGACTAGGCCACCAGAAAAAAGTTGGAGAACGATTGAGGATTTCAACAAGTTGTGCAGTTTTATCTTGGCCCATGCTGGTTATATTCAGCCTAGCTAAGAGGAAAGTGACTGGGGCTGGTGGTGGGGGTGTGTGTGCTGCAGAGCTCCTGTTTGTGTAACAGGTAACTAGAGGTTCCACATTTTGCTCAATGCCTCAAGGGAAGGGGCCATCTGGTCCTGGAATTTTGCAGAGATAGGCGAAGCAAGAAAACATTGTAATATCCCCGAGCCTTCCTGAGCTACAGATACCTCACAGAGGCAGATAAATGCCTACAAAGATATCAGATAACCTTCCTCGGAGGTCTTACAGACAGGTCTTACAAGTTCTTGCCTCAAGCCATGCAAAGTTCTATTCCTACAGAAGTACAGCAGACAGTGGTAGCCAGGATTCAGCTTCTTGGACCTTTAAACTATCCTGAATTTTGTTAAGAACAGAGTCATCAAGGAGAAGAGGAACTCAGGTAGGTCCCACCCAGACAGAACCCCCAGGGTCCACTCTCGTCTATAGCCCCTGGTAGTGTCACTCTACCTGAGAAGATGAAGCTCAAGAACTCCCTTTGATCTGGATGGACCTAAAGTGGAATCTTCACTGTCCCTCACATCCCTGACAAGGCCAGGCCTCCTGCTGCTCTCACCCAAGTGCCACTTTCCCAGTGGGACCTTTCCCAGCCTGGAAAGAACCAAAAGTTGGGGTCAGGAGGCAGAAGCAGCTTTGGGGTGCTTTGGAGGCATTGCAACCCCTTGGAGATGGGGAAAAGAAGTCTCAAAGAAGATCAAGAAATAGAAGTTGAAAAAGTCAGAATGAGGGGCTATGCTCACACCTCCGGGCCCACCCCAGCTGTCTCCTAGTGATACAGATTCTGAAGAGGAGGAGGAAGAGGATGATGAAGAGATAACAGTAGTGAGGGTGAAGCCCCAACCCTTGTGCTCCCAACACCCCCTGAATCCCTTAGGACCTCTGCCACAGTGAACCTGAAGGTGCTCTCCCCAGTGAGTGGCTTCTACTCTACCCTTCTTGTTCCTTAGACTTGAAATTTGGACCTATTGTGGTCAGACTGGATCAGGAGAAGCTGTCTGTAGATCAAATCTCTGTCCCTTGAACCTCCTACCTCTCACTTTCAAGGCCAGGGGTCAAATTGGGATGTGATGGGATAGCTGTCTATACAATTTTAGTGTAAATGTAGCACTCCCCTTCTCTTCTGTTTCACTCCCATGTGCTGTTTTTCTCGTAACATGTGGACCTTGAGGCTTAGTCTGCAAGTATATCCCTGAGGTTTCTCATTAGAGAGCATAGACTAGGATACAGAGCCCTTTCTTATTGTAACAGGTATGGAGGAAGGTGAAGCATTGTGAATTTTGGGGACCAAGGAGAACCATAAGTAGAGGTACATTTATGTTCTTTTGCACTGGTTGTATTTTTAATTTTGGGCTTCCACTTTCTGAGCACGACTGGTTAAAGGAGTTCCATAGCCTGGTTGAATGAGGAAGGAAAGCAGAAAGGTGGCAATTACCACTCACTTTTTGTTGTTTAAGAATGTTGGTCAGCTGCTTATTATAGGTGGCCTGGCATGTTTTAAATAAAGTAGAGTGGATTCTTTTGTGTTTAATGAGAGAGGGGGGAGATAGAGATTGATTATTTAGTGGAAGAGATTGTTGTAGACTGGAATGCAGAAATTATTACCAAGAAACTCCATACTTTTGAGCAGTTGTGAATTTAAAAATGTAATTGTGTTTGCTACATAGTAGAACATTTCCTTTTGGAAGCTTAAGTTTAAATAGATTTCTCAAAATAGAATGACTATTTTACATTTTAATTTTAAAGTTAAATATCACTAGAAATTCATGTGAACTATGCAATGTGGAAAAGACTTACATTCACAATATAGAATCCATACATTTTCTATTGATTTAAGAAGGGCTTAATTTGGTCAGGTGTGGTGGCTCACACCTTTAGTTCCAGTACTCGGGAGCAGAGGCAGGCTCTGTGAGTTCAAGGCCAGCCTGGTCTACATAGCGAGTTCCAGGCCAGCTAGGGCTACAGGAAGACCCTGTCTCAAAAAGACCAAAAAAAAACCCTTAATTTTTTTAGAAAAATCAATTTCACTAGAATCATTGAATTCAAGACATTTTATCCTCATGGAGAATATTGAGAAAGACTGAGAAAGAGATGAAAAGCATGTTTGGCAGAATGCATGAGCTCTGGTAGGGTGGGGGAATGGGGGCCCGCACAGGTCTAGATTTGTTAAAAAAAAAGAAAGACATTTTAAACCAAAGGCCTCCAGTATATGCCTAGGAATATAGTAGAATGTTCTACTTCCTGAATGTTCAGACAGGACTTAAAAACAAGGGTCATACCTCGTGGGCTTCCGCACAATTTCAAATAGGAAAATTTGGGAATGATAGCCCAGAATTACAATGGATTTCTCTTGAAGTTATATTCATATAGCAAACAAGCTTTTTTTTCTTAAGGTTGTATGTATATTTCTTGAAATGAGCACTATTACCTTGGAGTTGTGGAACTAAACTTGTCAGGTCTTCCTAGCCAGCCCCATCAGACCTGTACCCAGTGCAGTTAGAGGCCTAGGACATATTGCTTAACAAGTTGCTTAACATAATATGTGAGATCAAAAGTAAATTATTCTTGGCTTTTGTAGCAATTTGGAGTTTTAAAGATCAGCGTAGGCTGACTTGGGTTAGGAGGGGGAGCTTGGTAGGTTTTGAAGCACGTGCACTAACATTAGCTGCCGTTGATCGTGGTTAAAGAGTCCCCACTGAGTATGTGCTGTTTTTCTCATAACATGTGGACCTTGAGGCTTAGTCTGCAAGTATATCCCTGAGGTTTCTCAGTAGAGAGCATAGACTAGGATACAGAGCCCTTTCTTATTGTAACAGCTATGGAGGAAGGTGAACATTGTGAATTTTGGGGACCAAGGAGAACCAGAGGTAGAGGTGCATAAAATAGGGGACGAGTCAGTGAGGAGGCTATCTGGCTGTGTGAAGTGTCCAGGTTGGCAGGTGTGAGAGGTGGGCTGGAGCCCAGAGCACAGAGATTGGACATCAAATGCCTAGCCGCAGACCTGGACCTTGAACTGAAAAGGTGCTGCAAAGTGATGCCTAGTGCAGGGAGGGGGGAAGGATTGGAGAGCAGGAGGAGGTGAGAAGGATTTTCATTAGAGTGACAGAGTGAGAAAGAAGGCCTCTGGGGACACTGCCAAGTACTTCTACCACTCATTCCCCTATTCATTGGAAACATGCTTGAGTGGACCATGAGAAATGAGTAATACTTTTAGTCATGACTCCAGCCAATTTCCATTTATGTCTCCTGTTATATCTCTGCACAGTGCAGTAGTGAATGATCATGTCTGTGTCAGGACACTTTCTTGTTTTACTTGATTGGCACATCAGACTCTGTTCATGGGTTCAGTTCCTATTTTGTTTCATGTGCTGTGTGCCTACAGCCCAAACATGGAAGAGAAAACAGTTGCCAAGTAAAACCAATAGGTCATCAGGGTTTGAAAGGCTTCTCAACCTGTGGTCTTCAGAAGAACTCTGTTGAGACTGAGTACCATAAATCAGAAGTTTGCTTTCTTAGGAAATTGGCCATTTCATGTAAGAAAACATGTTGCAAGCCGGGCTTGGTGGCATGTAGCTTTAATCCCAGCACTTGAGAGGCAGAGGCAGGCGGATCTCTGTGAGTTCAAGGCCCGCCTGGTCTACAGAGCGAGCTCCAGGCCAGCTGGGACTAAAGGGAGACCCTGTCTCAAAAAAAAAAAAAAAGAAAAGAAAAGAAAACATGTTGCTTGTGAAACTAAGGTGTGTATCTGTGCTGGATAGCTTTAGTGTCAACTTGACACACCTGGGTTGAGGGAGCCTCAATTGGGGAATTTGCTCCATTGGATTGGCCTGTGGTCACATCTGTGGTGTATTGTCTTGATTGTTGAGCAGTGACAGTATAAGAAGGCAGGCTGGGCATGAGCCAGTGAGCAAGCCAGGAGCAAGCCAGTGGACAGCATTCCTCCATGGCCTGTGCTTCAGCTCCTGCCTCCAGGTTCCTGCCCTGAGTTCTTACCTTGGGCTCCCTGAGTGATCAACTGTGACTCAGGAGATGTAAGCTGAATAAACCCTTTCCTCCCCAAGTTGGTGTTGGTCAGAGTGTTTTGTCACAGCAATGGAAAGACAAACTAGAACAGTATCTCACACTCAAAGTCACTTGTTAAACATGATCTCATTTAGTGCTTGCAAATCGTCAGGGACATGGGGACATTTATGTTAATGCTTGTGTTTGTATGTAGCTTTTTGTTTCTCCAGAGAAAGCTCAGACAGATCTGTGTACAGTGAATAAAGAAGAGTGCAGGCAGCAAGGTTGGGCTTAGGAACGGCACTAGAAGAAGAGGAATTCAGATTAACCAGGGTGGGCATGATGATTTATAGTATGGCGACCCCACAGAGAACGAGCACTGATAGGTCTTTCAGAATTTGGAGCTCCAAGGCTAAGTCTGAATGTATCAGGGGTGTGTGTGTGTGTGTGTGCGCGCGTGCGCGTGTTTATGTTTGTGTGTGTTGGGGTGGGAGGAGGGCATGGAGCCTAGCAGCAAGGGTCCTCAGAACATTTTTACTTTTTTCCCCTTTTTTGGTCTTTTTGAGGCAGGGTCTCCCTTTAGTCCCAGTTATCCTGGAGCTCACTATGTAGACCAGGCTGGCTTTGAACTCACAGAGATCCACCTGCCTCTGCCTCTTGAGTGCTGGGATTAAAGGCATGCACCACCACGCCTAGCACAACATTTTTACTTTTATATGTAGTATTGATTTTGCTTTGTTTTAGGGTTGAATGGAAGAAATCATTTTAAAATGGCTAAAATTTTAATGCGTGGCTATTCCCTCATGGTACAAAGGGAAACTAAGTTCCAAAGTAGGAATATGAGCCGTGTGTGGTAGTGTACACCTTTAATTCCAGTGTTTGTGAAGCAGAGGCAGGCCAACTGGAGCTTCAAGGGAGACCTTGTCTGGAAAAAAAAATGTTGGAATACGTGTGATCTGGACCTTGAGTCTTAGAATGATGACTTGGATTGGCTGGTTTTTGTTTTTATTATTTGACATTTTATGGTCACAGAAGTACTCTTTTGCTCTACTCTAGAGAAGATCAGCGGTGCTGGCAGAATTCTTGAATCTTATTCCCGACAGTTTGGCGTTATTGGTAATCACTTGTGAAACAGACTCTTCTTCACATTGGCCATATCCAGGTTTCTACCCCATTTCTTCCTGGGTATATTTGAAACAGTGTTAAGCCTTTAAGGCTCTTTTGCCTAGTCATAAAATCTGGGAATCATTCAGTCAGGCCAGCTACATAGAATAGTACAAACAGGTTATAGTGTCCCAGCCTTGTGACATTAGTTACTTTTCTGACCAAATAAAGACCTGATAAAGAAGCAACTTAAAGGAGGGAGAATCGAATCAATTTGGGCTAATGGCTTGAAGGTACATAGTCTATCATGGCAGCAGGCAGCTCCAGGAAAAAACGAACATGTGGCCGAGGCTTCTTACATCATGGGGGATTATCCTCCAACCATCCTAGTGGAATGGGACACAGATGGAACAGAAAGCAAAACCAGGCTGTACACCTCAAGGTCCACCTTAAGCAACATACCAGCCAAGTCCCACCTTTCAGAGATTCGGCATCTTCCCAGGATAGTGTCGTCAGTTGGGGACCACACATTCAAACTTGAGGCTATAGGGGACGTTGCCCATCCAAACCATAGTTTGGGCCACTGGCTGCCTAACAATTTCTCAAATAAATCCTTTTCTAGAGGCATCTTGATCTAGTTGGCTGTTGTCATTAAGACCCCAGTAGAACATGTTGCAGTAGAACAAACAGGGTCTGAGCCATTGCTCCTCCATCATATGGCTATATGATATTGGACAAGTTAATTAGCCACATTGGCCTTATAGTTAATTGAAAGATTCTGTAAAATGGTGTCTAAAGTGCACTTGAGATTTGGCTTTTTAGGATTTATGAACCTCTGCCGGGACCTTAGGAATAGCCCTGAAAGGTATAACTAGTCCCAAAGAGAAGAATCATGAGTTACAGGTAGCGAATAAGTCAAGGATCTAGAAGTCCTCCGTCCCTCTGCCCTCTTCTACCACAGGGACAGACTTCTTATCTTTGTTGTTATTTCCTAAATAGAGCAATATAACAACTATTTATGTAGCCTTTGTGTGGTTATTTCATAGTCTTAGGTGTTCTAAGTTATCCAGAGATGTTAACTTGTCTGGGAGGTATATAGATGTTTGCATATATTCTTGGTACCGTTTTATGTAAGTGTTTTGAGCAGAGACCCCCATCTCCCAAGGATACCAAAGAAAAATAAATGTGTATCTTTTTGACCTGGAAATCACAGGAAATTCCTTGCTCTTGATATTAAATGAGTACCAGTGAGCCAACAGATAACTTCCAAAACAAAGTGGCCTTCCCATGAAAAGAATCTTCCAGTAATCAGAGCTATCCAGTGAAAGACTATATCATGATTTAATAAAGGTGGTAGAGAACATTTATTTAATTTTGTATGCTCTATAAAACTTAGACGCGGGGCTGGAGAGATGGCCTAGCGGTTAGGAGCGCCAACGCTCTCGCAGAGGACCCAGGTTCGATCCCCAGCACCCACATGGCGTCCGAGAACCGTCTGAGACTCCAATTCCAGGAGAACTCCAGTTCCAGGGGAATCCGACACCCTCTTCTGACCTCCGCGGCATTGCACGACACGGGTGCACAAACTTGCATGCAGACAGTACATTCATACACATACAGAAATAAATAAAATTAATATTAAAAAAATTAAAAAAAAAAACTTAGACACTTCTTCCTTGTTGGCTTCAAGACAGGGTCTCCCTGTAGCCCCAGCTGTCCTGGAACTCACTCTGTAGACCAGGCTGGCCTTGAACTTACAAAGATCCACCTGCCTCTGCCTCCCAAGTGCTAGGATTAAAGGCATGCGCCACCACACCTTGCTTCCATTCTTGGATTTAAAGCCAGATTATTTTTGTTGGTTCAGAATATTCTATGTTTTCTGGTGTAACATTATTCTACCAAGAAGCTACCATCACCAGAAGGTCCCATGCAGAGGCTTTTGAGGAATATTGGAGAGTTATATCAACTTAGTTGGTGTCTGTGTAGTTCAAGGGTCGCAGGATCCCCCAGATCTCCTTTACTTATCAGCCTGACTCATTGGGCTGTTATTACTGCACTTCCCTAAGTTGAGTCCTGGACTCTTTCTTTCTCTGTGAGACAGAGATAGCCACCTTAACCTAGGACCCCGCCCACCCTCCATGGATACTGGATCATTTTTTTTCCTGGACAGACATAAAACTGAGGCAAAGAGAAGTTCCTTTAACAAACTGCTTTTGAATAATTCCTTTTTGTGAAGTGCTGTCTTAGAGCACTAGAAATATAGAACTTAATTCTGTGTCACCACTCCTGCCTTAAGAGGATGTCTGCCCCAGATGTATAGGAGAAGAATGCTGGATGCTGTAATACTACATGGTCCACACAGGAAGAGCTACTTCCTATCCTGAGATAGTCCAGGAACAAGAGCAGCCATGGCAGCCACATGGCAGCAGGTTGTGGGTAAGGAACACTGAATAACCTGTCTCGTGGCTGGGACCCAAGAAAGGTGGTCCTGCCATATATGGGAAACCATGACTGTCAGGCTGAAATTGAAGGAAGACTGGGAGAAACCAGACCTCATAAGCCAGGCTGAGATGTTTTTACTTAGTCTTGTAGGCACTGAGGAACTAATGTAGGGCTAAAATAAGGTGATATCAAAGTCAGATTTGGAAAAGTTTCTCTGGCAGATTTTTTTAGAGCATAATGGAATAATGAAGTCCAGTTACTGATGGAGGAGACTGAAAAAAAAAAAATGCTGAAGAGCTAAGGCAGGACTAGGCAAGAAGAAGGGCTGCCCATGAGACCCCTTCCAAGTAGAATCACAGTGATTGACATTATATTTGTGAAAAAGTCCAGTGGCTTCCAAGTTTTTTAGATTTTTCTCCCCTATTTTATAAAAATTTGCAATCCAAATGCTGAAGATCTCCTTCACGGCAGGTTTCAAGAGACAGTCCCATTTGACTTGCCAAGTCTTGCCAGCTTGAGCTTTACAAATGGATAAACATTTCTCTTTCTTTTTGGCTGACATCTCATTTCCTTTTTCCTCTGTTCTGAGATTATTACAGCAATTTCTGTACTTCAAGGAACTAATGAGAGCTGGGTACATATTATGCACCTAGTAAAGGAATAATTAAATAAATGAGGTCACTAATCACAGTGGACCTCCAAAGTCATGATAGTCTCCAGAAAGTGGTATGAACTCTGACCTGGGGCATTTGAAACAGCCTGTGTATTTGTCTGTGCTAAGGTAGTTTGGTGTGGCATGGCAGCATACCGATCTGAAAGGATTTTTCAGTTCTCTGGCTGCCTGTGAAGGGCCAGGCTATCTCCATACATGGTGCTCATTTATAACAAGGGTCATACCTGGTCACTGTAGCAGAAGCAGTCACAGGAAGATGAGGTGATTAGGTTGATCACAATGGAACAGGTTGTATTCTCATTATAGAAGCCTCCTTTCTCCTGCCCCACCCCACACAATTCTCTAGTGGAGGGTGGGATATGCTATGTGATTTACCCAGGATCCCAGGCACACCCTGGGTTCGACTTATTTCTCTAGACTAATCCAGCTCCCAGCCTGGAGCCCAAGCATACACTGCATTAATCAGACTTGCTGGAATGATCACATGGTTTTCTAGCTGCCTCCCGTTAGCTGCCGCTTGTCAGCAGCTGGCTGAGCTGAAGGCTGCAGGCCCCTGTCTGCAGAAAGCCTTTTACTTCAGAATATTGGGGGTGTGGAAACCTTGCCTCTTTTTTTTTTTTTTTTTCCTGCGCTTTGCACCATCTGACTGACTAAATGGTTGTCTTCAGTACCAAAAAAGGCTGCCATACAATCCAAGGAAATTGCCTCTGACTAGGTCATGTTTGCATTTGAAGAATTCAGGTATGTTCTGGGTTTTCTCTGCCAGTGTGCTGCTGGGTTTTTGTTCTTGTTAGGTTTTTGCTGTGTAATGACTGCTTAGGCTCTGGCTGGTTCTGTACACAAAAAGGGGTTCTCGTCTGCATTTGGTGGGGTTTATCCTGGCCCGGGGGTGGGGGTGGGAGGCACAGAGGTGGTGCGGATCAGGGATGTTTACTGCGCGGAAAGTGTAGCGTGGATAATTGGCTTGATTCTGTGTAAATTCGCTAAAGACCCCACCTTGTACCTCATTTGCTGCTCTTGCTGGTGTAGTTATGAATACAGAATAGAATATGAATTCAGAATGAGTCTCTTGCTATCTTTTGCTTTCTTCCTTTGTCAAGCTCATGCAGTCTATTGCTCCTTTTAAGAAAATTAAGGGAATAGAAGCAGTGAAGGTGAAAAAATTTGTAAGTCTGTCTGCACAGTTGGGATTCGATTTGGCTCTGCTTTTTCTCATCATCAAAGGTAATCATGGATGGGCTGCTTTCTGGGAAGTGCCCTGATAATTGTTAACAGGGTCCTTCTTTGCCTTCTTGAGCTCTTCAGCTGGTGTAATTATTAATGCTCCAAATTAGATCCTTTGTGAATGTTATTCCTCCTGCTTCCACCATCTCTTCTTGGGGAAGCTGTCCCCAAGTATGAATGTGGGAGGGGGATGTTCCAGTGGACAATCAGAACCTTCTTGTGCCCATTTCTACCTCTGGAGCATATATGTGTGTGTGTGTGTGTGTGTGTGTGTGTGTGTGTGTGTGTGTGTGTGTGTGTTTCTGACCTCTGACAGCTTTTCACTTTTCAAGTGGAATTTCTGTGTATTTTAGAGCTGGGCATAAATACCGTGTTGATTGGCAGAGAGTAATTGTGCAGGACCTCACTTTGACAGGCCTTTTTTTTTCCTTTTAAACGTTACTGCAAGAAACACAGCAAGCTAAGTCCATAAGAGAAGAAACATTTGGTATTTGCAAGGGAATTGAGCCAGGTGAGAGAGCAGATGAGAGCATCACTAGATTTCCACAAAGAAAAGTAGGGCTGCAAAGCTTGTCCCCGCCCTTCTCTCTAAACTTGATGTCCTGGATCCTGGAAGTTATCCTTTGTTTCAGAGCATATGTCTGCATTATTTCTAATGGAGTGGACTTGTGAATAGGAAATTGTTCCCATGTAGCAACATACCCTGGTGACATGGGGTCTGTGCCCTTGCAGTATGACCAGCTGTTTTAGAATAGCACTGTTACAGGATGAATGAGAATTTACTTTTAGTTCCTGGCATGTTGTACTAGATGCACCTTATGGAATGAATCAGGAACCCTGGTTTCTAGTCTTGGTTTCAAGATTAGCTTTGCATATCCACTCTAAGAGTAATAGCAGTTCTGGGCCAGCAAGATGACTCAGCAGGTAAAGGCACTTGCCTCCAAGAAGGACCTGAGTTTGATCCCTGGGAACCCACGTGGTGGAAGGAGAGAACTGACTCCCACAGTTGTGTTGCTCCTCTCTCTCTCTCTCTCTCTCTCTCTCTCTATCTCTCTCTCTCTTTCTCACACACACACACACACACGCACGCACGCATGCACGCACGCATGTATGTATGCACGCGCACACACACAAATGTACTAAAAACTTTTAAAAGAATTATGGAAGTTCTGTAAGTTGTAAAAACTTGTCATTGTGAAATGCAGATTTTTATCATTAACGTTTATCCTACGTGGAGTAAGCCTTAGTTCTTTTATGAACAGTTTAGAGTCTTTCATTATGTTTCATAGTTAAGGAAGAAGGATATATATCAACAAACTCATTCTACCACTGTGAGGGCTCCTGGTCCAAAAGAAAGACCTGGCTGGGTCTGATGAGGTGGAAGGGAGTTGAGTTAAAGGCCACTCCCCCAATGAACCACATTGCAGGCTAAAAATGGGAGTTCTGTTATCTCTGATGTAGGATTCTACCCAAACTGACCCTGAAGAATCTCCTTAGACATAACTACCTTTTGTAAAGTTGCAAGATACTAGACATATAGCTTTCTTCCTTGGTCCCAGTATTTGTGTACATGAAGCCAGGGAGTGATGGTAAGGCATACTTGGGACTATGGAAGAGTGTAATTTTTATCTCAGTTCAGGATGGTTCTCAAGATTTTAGAATGCCAAAGAATCCCAGAGAACTTATTAGAGTAGAAGTTCATAATCAACATTTCTAACAAGTACCCAGGTAATTTTGATGCTACAGGTCTGGGGACCAAACTTTTAGAATCATTGACTTAAACCGGGCGTGTTGGTGCATGCCTTTAATCCCAGCACTTGGGAGGCAGAGGCAGGTGGATCTCTGTGAGTTCAAGGCCAGCCTGGTCTACATAGTGAGCTCCAGGACAGTTGCTACTGGGAGACCCTGTCTCAAAAAGACCAAAAATTAAAAAAAAAGAATCATTGACTTAAGAAAAGCAGACAGGTTTGACTATCACAGAGGTGAGAAGTTCAAAACAAAGGCAGGATAGAAGAATAAGTAGGAGAGATATCAGAGCAGAAAGAACAATTCTAGTGCAGTCTTCCATGGTAGCTACAGATTGTTGGCTCTAGGAATCCCCTGAGTATACCAAAGGCCACAGATGCTCAGGTCGCATATATGTAATGATATGCATGGAATTTATGCATATCCTCCTAGATGCTTTAAACTACCTTCAGGTTACTTATGATGTTTAATACAATGTAAGCACTACATAAGTAGTGGTTACTACATTGTTCAAGAAATGATATTGAGGAAACAACACTGGAAGTGTTCAGTATAGATGCAGATCCCCCCCCCCCGTTTGTTTTTGAGAGAAGTTCTCATGTACACCAGTTGGCCTTGAACTTGGTATATACCCAAGATGACCTTGAATTTTGCTGTTCCTGCTGCCTCTATCTCCTAAGGGCTAGAACTCCAGCCTGTATCACTGCCCATGCCTAGCCTCCCATATCTTTTCAGTTGGAGGTTGGATGGATCCATGGATAACCAGATGTACAGGCAGATGGATCTGAGCCAGGCATGCTCATGAGGAGGTCTAACTGTGGCCAAGTCAGCTAAACACACAGCAAGCAAGAAATAGGATGAGACTTGGAGACCTTGGTGTATAATCCTGGTGCTGCTGGGTATTAAATTTGTTTCTAGACTCTTATGGGTCTAGAACTCTCTAGATCTTTCTTAGTGTCAGTTTTTTCAGCTGAAAAGTGAAGGTGGTGGTTTTCGCCAAGAAAATCTCTCATGCTATTAGCATGAAATGGAATAATATAAACTTTATTATTCTTTCATACATGATGATAAAGGGAGAAGAAGGGTAGCTCTAGCAGATTGTCCACACATGCTTTTGGGCTTCATGTGTGGACACATTTCTCTATACACTCCAACACTAAGGACATGAGGGTCACATTCATCTCAAAACTGGAAGCCTGCATGCCATTACTCCTTACTAGACTGTGAATTCCTTGAGAGGTTTTGTAAATCCTGTTTTAAACTTCCTTTCCTTAGTGTTTAATACAGCTTGACATACAGTAAGGCTGTACTAAATAATTGACGCAATACATTAACCAGGATTTAAGAAGGAATAAGGAATTATTCTGGCTGGGCATGGTGGTGCACGCCTTTAATCCTAGCACTTGGGAGGCAGAGACAGGCGGATCTCTGTGAGTTCAAGGCCAGCCTGGTGTACAGAGCGAGTTCCAGGATAGCTGGGACTACAGGGAGACCCTGTCTCAAAAAAACACCCCCCCCAAAAAAAACCCCACCAAAAAAACCCCCCCCAAAATCTATTCTGTTCATTTGATGTATTCCTGAGATTGATACTGTGGTATGTGCTAGACAAGAAGTTGTAGACAAGGATGCAATGTCTTAACACAGCATCCCTGTGCTGGAGCTCACAGGGAGCCTGCTGCTTAGAAGTGATGCTGCCTGTATCCCAGGCCTAGACTTATAGGCTCCTGAGAGCTGAGGTGGTTGGCCAGCATGTCCCAGTAGTGATGGGATTTTTGACCGACCCTGAACTGTAAAACTATGCTTCTAACACCAGACAAAATTGCTTGTGGCTTGTGTTACAGTAAACACAAGTCATTTGTATTTGGTCCCTTTCATTTTGCTTTTTTTGTGGTTCTAGAGTGGTTTTGCCTTAAAAAAAAAGTATTATAGAGATGGGGAGATGGCTTAGTGGGTAAAGTGCTTGATGCACAAGTGTGAGAACTTGAGTTTGATCCTCATAATCCACCTAAAGCTGGCGTAATAGCAGGTGTCTGTCAACCTGTACTGACATGGAATGTAGAGACTGGAAATTTTCCACAAGTTCCATTAACCCCTGTTTCTCAGAGTCCCTGGTACTTGATTTATTTCCAAAAGGAATGGGGTATACCAACTCCAAAATCTAAAATTCAGTTGGAATGTGTCAGTTACATGGGAAAGTTAGTATTTTGAGTCTGGTTTTTGTTTTAATTTTAAACAAAGATGTTAATTATAGAAGGGTTGAGCTTCAAGTTCCAATTGACTTTCTTTTTATGAATTCTAATTTATATTTGGCCTTAGAGAATGTTACAATTTTCTCCTGCCTTTTTACTGGATTGGAAATGAGCTCAAATGAGATGACGTGGTGTGCTAGTCTAAGGCGCCCATCCAAATGCCAAGAGCCCAAGCCAACTTGAAATCTTTCATTTTCCAGGATTGCTGTCATCCATTAAGTCAACTCCTGTTTAGGTGCATTGTCCGCACAGTATGAGGACAAATTGATCAGGTGGAGAGGAAAACAGGCTGGTCAAGGAAAGGGACCTTAGAGAACTTACCATTCATAAGTACTGCTAGTTGCCTTGTTCATGGTGGCTTCAGTCCATCTAGGATCTTACGAAAACAGAGTGTGACCCAGACCTTCCCCACAGTCTGGACCTGTCTTTCTTTCTGCTCCTTTGACAAGCAGAAGGCTTAATAAGCACCTTATACTTAGCACTTCCCACACAACCCTCCTGCTCTTTCCCAAACCCGTTCCTTCTAGAATCATACACAGTGCAGTCAGTGCCCACTCTTCTTCCTTCCATCTTACCCTGTCAGCTCTCCCTCAGAATGTACCTGGCCACTCCTGCTACCAGGCCATGCCACCTTGTGTCTTACCTGAATCTTCACTGCAGCCTTGCAACTGGCTGCCAAGCTCCCTGCCTTGTTCCTGTAGTTTCAGTTCTTCATCCAATCTCCTTTTTAAAGTTTAAAGTTAAGTCATGTCATTCCTGGACAGGAACTTCCCTTAGTGAGAGAGCCTTGACTCTTATGGTCCCTTGTAAGGCCTGACAAGCCTGGCTCAGTCATTGCCCAGATTTTACCTCCAACAGCACTCCTGACCCCAGGTCACCTCAGTCATCACCTTGTGCTGCTCCCAAACACCCAAACAAGGCTCTTTCCTCACCAGACCTGTACCCTGAGGCTGCTGCCTGTATGCTGTCCTCTCTCTAGGCTATGCTGTCCTCTCTGTAGGCCTTCACTCTGATGTTGCCTGGTCTCTCTTTTAAAAATCTCCATGGCAGTATTTCCATTCTCCATCCTCTACTTTGTATTTTGCCAGGTCACATAATACTATCCACATACTCAAGGTATTAGTTTTATATTTGTTCACTGCTGTTTTCCCAGGGCCTTGTATGTAGTAAGTATCTAATATATGTGTTAAACTAATGAAGGACACGAAAACAGAGTTTGAGAGAGGGTAGGTAATTTGCCTGAAGGCACCCAGCAGTTAGGGGCAGTCTGGTCGATTTCAGATTCTGTGTATCTGAAATGCCATCCTGTGAATCAGTGTTATATTTTAGCAGTCAGCAAAACCTTTCAGAGTCTGTCATGGGATCCCAGCATCTTCCATGGTTGTGGGGAGGGTAGAGTGAGCCAACCTTTCCTGCTTCCCATAGCTCTTCTGCCCCATATCTTCACAGAGCTTAGGGCAGAGTGATCATGCCATGATTGTTTTTTGTAGACTCAAGCATACAAAAGCATGAGCGCTTCAGGTCAAGGGGCTATCTCAGCACCTCCCATCACCACCATGCCTCTAGGAGGTATTACTAAATATCTGCAGACAGAATTTGAATCAAACAAGCCATAGTCCCTAACTATGAGAAGCAGATGATCACAGTTTGATTTCCCAGAGCTTCTTAGAGTCTAGAGCTCTATGAGTCTTTGGAAGTCACATTAACAGCACGTGGTTGGTAGAAAATGGCAGTTCAGAGGGAGGAAAAGAGCAGGGAACAGAGAAGTACAGACCTTACTGATGCCATAGTTCATTTATGATCTGAGCAACCATAAGCAAAACAAACAAGTTAGCTGCCAGGATGGCAGACACCAGTCTGCCCTCCATTGTTAAGTGCATTTTCCAGTTAATGGTGAACTGACTCACATGGAGGCAGTGTTGTGGATTGGGAGCCCAGAGACTTGGCTTCAGTTCTTAAAGAAGAAGCATAGAGGCTGTGACTGTCAATAAGACATCAGCCTTGGCTACCTGTCTGATTCTGAGGATGGGATGTAGGAAGGACATGAACAAATTGCCATGCTTACATTCTGTGTTTTGGGACCAGTGGGAATTTAATTAAAGCTTAGCTGTTTCAGACACTGCTTTTGCAAAACAACCCTGGTGTCCCCAGCTCCTCTTCTCTTAGTGTGGTAGTAGTGTCTTGTGCTAAAATCAAAATAAGACCAAGAGGAAAGAGCATAACTCTTCCTCATCTGGAGGAATGGATCATCCTACATATTCTAGAATACTTCTATGGGTCCACGTGTAGGTGGAGACTTAGGATGGTTTAGAAGTGTCTCCCGGGGCTGGAGAGATGGCCTAGCGGTTAAGAGCACCGACTGCTCTTGCAGAGGACCCGGGTTCGATCCCCAGCACCCACATGGCGGCTGAGAGCTGTCTTTAACTCCAGTTCCAGGGGAATTCGACGCCTTCTTCTGACCTCCGTGGCATTGCACGACACGGGTGCACAAACACATGCAGACAGTACATTCATACACCTACAAAAATAAATAAAAATAATTCAAAAAAAAAGAAAAAAGATGTGTCTCCCACTGCACAAGCTCTGCATACTCTGGGGGCGGCTTTTTGGAGTGGGAAGGTAGGAGGGTCTTTTTGCTCTTAGGATAACCATTCATCTAACAGATGTTTTCCGAATAGCTACTACTAAATAGAAGCCGTGTTATAAAAGAGGCCTAAATTCTTTGCTGGGCTTCTCCACAATGGATTGTGAAAATATACAACCACAAATAATTTCTAAATGGCTCTTGCAGGGTTGTAGGTGTAATTAAGCTCTACCTTCTACAGTGAACCTAAAGGTAGAACATGGCAGCTTCTGTCTTTTGGCACTTCTCCACCATATATCCCTCTGATCTGGGACAGAAGGCCTTACCTGGCTAGGAACATGCTGCCTTTACCCTCACTCAACCTCTACCTAATCCAGACTGAAGAACAAGGAGGAGCTACAAACTGTCTGAAGCAAAGTCTTCATCTGGACATCCCAACTATGGCTGTGCCCTCTGAAGCTGCTGGGCCACCAGCTAGAATAAGTGAGGTGTTTTATAACTCTGGGCCAGTGGTAGATTCACCTGTCCTCAGGCAAAGCAGTTTTGTTTTTCTGTTTTTTTGTTACTTTTTTCTTTTTGCAAAGGGATTCCCAGGGAGGTATGTATAAAGTTTGTAGTTAACACTTCTGGGAAACAAAAAGCCTCTGTTCCACTTAACCTAGAAGTAGGCTTGCTGCTTATTGGGTGGATGGGCACTGCCTGGAGGCCAAATGTTTGCTGCTCAGGTAAGCCAACTTTGTGATATTAGGTGATATGGAGGTGTGTGGATGCCATTTTGAAGTTTTGCAACAGCTAAAGGTGACTACACAAATGGAATCTGTTGGAAAATTGGTTGGTTTGGGTAAATAACTTTGTGAGTCTCAGTAGTGTTTCTTTAGTAATTTATTAGCAGGCTGGTATGTTGTGAAAGGTTGCCTTATTGAATTCTGTCCCCCAGTCTTGCCAAACTTGAATGTATCATTCTTTTTTTTTTTTTTAATTTTATTTATTTCTGTATGTGTAGGAATGTACTGTCTGCATGCGGGTCTGTGCACCCGTGTCGTGCAATGCCACGGAGGTCAGAAGAGGGTGTCGGATTCCCCCGGAACTGGAGTTCTCCAGGAATTGGAGTTTCAGACGGCTCTCGGCCGCCATGTGGGTGCTGGGGATCGAACCCGGGTCCTCTGTAAGAGCGGGCGCTCTTAACCGCTAGGCCATCTCTCCAGCCCGAATGTATCATTCTTAACGACACTTTGCCCTACCTCTGTGCTTTCCTCAGCAGCTCTCTTCTCATCCTGGTATTTGTGCCAGCCTGTCTTGGTCCAGATGTCTATATGTCCCTATCTGATAAGGGAAGGAAGAAAATTCTCCAGGGCTGGCTGGAAATCTAAATTTTCCCCAGCCAAGGGAAATACAATACAAAATGTGCAAGGCAGTGTTTTCCATACTATTAGATGGGCACAAAAGAACCCTCTAACAAAGAAAGGATTAAGGTACACATAGTATTATGTTAATTTTGGACTGTATGGTTTGCTGTTGATTTCAAGTGCAGCAGGTAGGCCTTATTACATAAGGGCTGGAAGAAAGCTACTGCTAAGGTTTTGGTGGTCTTTGGGGGGGTATTTTTTTTAATTCTTGTTCATGTTATGTATGGCTGCTGATGACTCAAACATCTTGGTAACTTCTGAGTCTTCCTTGGAGAACTCAGCAGTATTTTGTTTAGATGGTTGAAAGGACAGTTAACAAAATGTGTTTAGGTTTATTTGAGGATGTTGATCCTCTTCTTAGCAATCTCTTTCTTACTCCTTCCCTTCAAAGTTCATTCCTATGGTAAGGTGTATTTGGTCTGGCCCAGGATCATATGCTGGTGACGGACACATAGTCCACCCCCCTACCCCCCTTTTTTTCCCAGACATCTTTCCTAGAACTCGCCAGGATGGCCTCACAAAGATCCACCTGACTTTGCAGCCTCCTGAGTGCTGGGATTAAAGGCGTGTGCAACCACACCTATATTTCCCCTCTTCTTTTAAAAAATATTTTAAACAATTTATTTATGTGTATGAACGTTTTGCCTCTATGTATGTAAATATACCTCTGTCATGCAGTGCCAACAGAGGCCAGAAGAAGGCATCAGGTCCCCTGTAGTTAATGGATGGTTGTTAGCCACTAGGTGTGTCCTCTGCAAGAGCAACCAGTGCTCTTAATCATTGAGCCATTTCTCCACCCCCTCACCCCACCTTTTTGAAAGATGATGCTTGAGCACTAGTTGCAGAAGCTAAGTTGTTTAGTCCTGAAGTGATCAAGTTCTGATTCGGGTATTGGGGCATCATGTTATTTCTCTTGGAAACCCAGTCTGCTCTCATAGATAGCTACTTCCACCATGCAACTTGAACATTGCCAAAAGAAGCCATGAAGCAGTTCCTGTTTTTCCCCAGCACACATGTATTTGTTATGGAAGAAGTGTCCTCTAATCCTTGTCCCCAGTCCTCAGAATCTATGATCAGTAGCTCTTCCTGCTGCACTAATGAGTATGGTTGGAAGTTTCAAAGAGGGAATGTGAAGCAATAGGCAAATGGGGCTTGGATTACTTGGTCCAGCGTATATCCTGTCTTAAGCTGCTGAGGTGATGAGTCTGTTGCTCATGTGACCCTCCACCTTTGTGGATCCCTCTTGGTTTGTGACTAGCATATGTTTCTTGAGGTTGTACAAACTTGACAAAAGTTAATACTTTTGTATTCTCTGCACTGCTGCACTCTCCACACAGCCCCTGAGAATGTGTTACACACATTTTTGTCTTTGATGTCTATAATTTTTTTTATTTGAAGGTTATCTGCTGTTGGATTCAATAAATTTGTTTATCTGACTTGGTATTTCTGCAGAAAACAAAAACAAACAAGAAAAATAGAAGCTGTAAACCCACTGTGTTTAAAAGCTGGTGGATAAACACCAAGAGCCTGGGGCGGGGAAGTCAAAAGCTGAGAATAGTGCCTGGTGGAGCAGAGCTGGAAGAGTGGCAGCCGCTTAGGAGAAGGCATCTATCTCCTGGGTGACACTTGGGCCAGCTGAGTTGTGGGCTTGGTGGTTAAGAATTCAGAAGCCTTTGGTAGAGTGCAGGAGCCAACACCAGAGAGGACAGACTTCTCATCCTTCTGGTATGTGTCCCCTGTCTGAGTTGTCTTGTGACATGTGACTTCTCTCTGCCCCCAAAGAAGCTTGGTGCTCTGCAGAGGCCATTCTTTTACCCACTAGATACAGTGATGGCACCTTTGCTTTCCCACAACTCCTTTACCTCAAGGAAATGATTTCAGTTCTTTGTGCTTCAATTTCCCTATCTGTAAAATGGGCTGTTACCCACTTCCAGAGTTACTGTGCTTAAATGAAACTTTACAGAAAGTGTCCAGCAAGGTTCCTGGGATTTAAAATACGCTTAGTAGGGGCTGAAGAGATGGTTCAGTGGTTAAGCACCAATGGGAGTTCAAATTCAGAATGCTAGAAATCAGTCCTTGGAAGACAATCCTGTTTGCTATTGAAGTGTTTATGACACAGTGAAATAAACATGGTGTGACTAATCAGCAGTAAACTTGGAACTTTGCTTGGCTGGCACATAGATTCCTTAATCTGAGATTAATTAAGTCCCTTCAAATGGACTGTTTTCTGGCTGCACCAGGCAGGAGAAATGGAAGGTCTTTTTCCATTGAAGGGAGAATTAATCAGAAGTGAGAATTCAGTGAGGAGAAGAACCTTTCCAACAAAAGGCTCTGGCTTTGATAGGGTGCGGTTAGTCTCTCAGACAGCAGGAAGAGCTCCTGGGGGTTCCAAGAGTACCTTCAACTCGAGAATCTTGGGTACATGCTCTTAATTGGGGCAGGGCTGGTGGAGAGGATTACTGTCTGAACACAGGCCCCTCTTCAAACCTCCTCAGAGATAGGATTCCTGAAGATTTGAGGCCAGCCTGGTCTACAGAGTGAGTTCTGAGCCACTTAGAGTTGCTTAGTGAGACCTTTTCTAATAAAGGAAACATAACAACATTTATAATCAATGGAATTACTTTTCTTGAAGAAAGGACACATTCCTAGACAAACATACCTTGGAGCATAGAGCCAGAGAATGAGGACTGGTGCTTTTTATTCTCTAACTTACTAAAGCATGAGAGTAGTAAGGAGACCTCCCCTCCGTCTTCAAGACTGTCAGCACACTGGCTGCAATTGATGAATTTCTTGTTGGTTGTCCTGGGCTTCTGGGTTGGGACATTCATGAAGGTCAGACCCCTGATATGAACAAGGTATGGGTCAGCTCAGCCTTGCCCATGACTGGAAAGGCACAGACAGTGGTGAGAATGAGGCAAAGGAGCCCAGTGCTCTGTGGATAGTCCTTTCCCAAGTTATAGTGCAGAACTCCGTCCATTGCCAGCGCAGCATCTCATTGGTTGCACATAAAGCCCTTCATGGTCTTTGTGCCCTTTCTCTTGAAGCTTAGCTCCCAGGAAGTTCAGCAGGTTAGAACTAGAAGTTTTTAGAGGGGCTTTCTTGTTTGAATTTTCTTTCTAGACTGAGTTTTGTATTTGGAGTGTTTACTGGTGTCACTTGGTGAGAAGATCAGAGGTCGTGTCTTCCTGTTCATTTAGTATGATCCTCTTTGGGTTTCTTTGGATTTTTAAGTGATTTCATTTTGTGGGTTTTTTTTTTTTGACATATCCTTGGCAGAAATTATTTTTTTGAATAATTTCAAAATGTTAAATTTCATTCAGTAGTGTATTGGGTTTTTTTTCTTCTTCTCCTTCAGTTTTTTATTCTGCTCACTCCCTCAGATGTGGCCATCTGCTTTTGGTTTGTTTTTCACTATTTTTAAAGGGAAATTCTAGTGTATCGTCCTGTTGACGTAACTGCTCTAAATCTTTCCATGATAGAGTCTGGCTCTTGGTAAGCACTGCCAGGAAGAAAAACTTGCTGCTCTTTTAAATGCCAGTCTATGGACAGATAGGGATACAGAAGTGTTTTGTTTTCTTTTGTTTTTTACCTTAAAGTAAATCCTTTTTTTTTTTTTTTTTTTTTTTTTTTTAGCACATGGCCAAAGATATAGATCTAAGTTTAAGATCATTCCAGTATATAAAAAGTACCGGATAAAAAAGGCTGATAATGAAGCCCACAGAGGGGGGAGAGGGATTCAGAAATAGCTGAGAAAGTGAGTTCTATGGCAGCTTTGGCCACTCATATCCAGGCAGCTAGCTTAAGTTGAGCCAGACTTAGCCATGTACTTTGCTTCTCTGACATTATATAAGATTCCATTTTTTTCTTCCAGAGAATCCAAAATAATGTAAACCTGTGAGAGAACTGAGAAGCAGAGTAGGAGTTCTATTATTTTGACCTCTGGAGGAGGTAGCCATGGCAGTTACCCTCAAAGCTGTCATTCATTGTGTTTAACAGAAGTCTTAGGCACTCTGTGGGGTTGGTATGGAGTGAATTGTGCTCTCTTAAATTCACAGGTTGGATTTGGCTATACTTCAGTTTTAAGAAGATAGCTAAGATTCATTGCTATCATATGGATGGAGCCCTGGTCTAACAGGACTAATGTCCATGTGAAAAGAGAAAAGGACATCAAGACACTCTTGCAGAGAAAAACTGCTTTACTGCCACGGACAGATGTGTCCAGAGAAAGTTGTCCTGTCATGGTATGAGACTGCCCTCATGTCATGCCAGAGGCAGCATCAGTATACAAAGTTGCAGGCAGGGCTCGTTACCCATTTTGAGGAAGACTTCTCCCAGCAGCCTTCCACTCAGTGCTCAAGGCCACTTTCTCCTTGTTCATCCAGGCAGAGTAAGCTTCCTTCCCTTATCTAAGAACCCCCTGCACTCACCTCCATGTCTGTGCTTGCCACACTCTGCCAGTTGATGAGCTGCTGTAAGAGACTTGTCTTGTGAATCTTAAGCTGGGATGGCACATACCCATCTGGAATTCATGTTCTCTGTTATTATTTTTTAAGGCCTATCAAGTCTAATTTTGTTCCCTGAATGCTCTTGGGTTTGGGACTGTCCCAATGGAGACAGTCAACTTACGTGGCATCACACCCTTAAAGAAAACTGACTCCCTCTCCCTGTAGCTGTCAGTTGCCAGTAGTTCCTCAATTAAGGGTAGGGCTTCTTGGCCACCTCCCCCTCCATGCTAGGTTTATGTTTTGGCTTGGGCTTGTACAGGTGCACAGGTCTTGTGCATACTATAATCAGCATTGTGGGTTCATATGTGCAACTGCTCTGTTGTGTCCAGAAAACACAATAGTTTCCTTGTGTTCATTCACCATCTCTGGCTCTTAACAATCTCTCTGGCCTCTCTTCTACATGACCCCTGAGCCTCAGGAGGAGAGGGTGTGTATAGGTGTCCCGGTTAGGACGGAGCACTCAGTAGTCTCCTATTTTCTGCATATTGACCAAATGTGGGTCTGCTGCAAGAAGCAGCTTCTCTGCTGAGAGTTGAGGGATGCATTAATTGATCTGGAGGGTCTAGGTTTCTTCTTTTTATTCAGTCTAGAAACCTAGCCCAGGGAATGGTACTGCCCATGTTATAGGTGGGTCTTCCCACCTCAGTTAACCTCATCAAGATAATACCTCATAATCTTGGCTAGAGACTTGTCTCCTAAGTAATTCTAGATCTGTCAAGTTAATAATATTAATCATCACTGATAACTGATTAACACTGATAAATTTTCCTTTTTAACAACCTAGTTCCATTGATTGATTGATTGATTGATTGATTGATTCATTCATTCATTCATTCATTCATTCATTTATGGAGTCATGTCATGGTATATGTGGAGGTTAGAGACAACTCTGTAGAGTAACTTCTCTTATTCTACTTTATGGATCCTGAGAATTGAACTCGAGCTTGGCAGCAAGTGCCTTCACTCACAGAGCCATCTCACTGACCCCAGTTCTTAGCACCCACATGGAAGCGAAAAACCATATGTAACTCCAGTTCCAGGGGACCCAACGCCCTCTTTTGGCTTCCTGGGGCATTGCATACACATGGTGCACTTATGTACATGCAGGCAAAAATACTCATAGACATAAAATTAAAAAAATGTAAAAAAAATTTAAAAGAACCAAAAAAATTAAGCAAAAACAATGAAAAGGTTGGGTTGGTGTCTGGTTACTTATACCTTCCTCTTGAATGTGTCCTACCTCTCCCAAAGCAGACACACTCCAAGAGTCCTCAGGGTGGGACTGGCTTCTGCAGAGAAAAGTGCTGGAAAGAAAACAGGCATTAGCCAGGACAGCAACTGTGCATAAGACCTGAAGGGAAAAGAGGAACATTGGAGCTTTTCAAAGTTAAGCCATGGGGATGGCAACTCTGGAGGTGAGAAACAGTTTTTAAACCTAGTTCTTCAACTGTCTGCCTTAATTTCAATTTTCTAGTTGTTCTGTTATGGTGGAGTTTTGCTATTTTCTTTAAAATAGAACTTTAAACAAATTAGTAACTTGGATACACAATGTGGATTAAAAAGGTAGAGTTACTGAAGGGTAAAGCGGGTGCAAGAAAAGAATGATACAAATGTTTCTGAATAAACTACAGCTGTCACTGATGGGGTAGTAAGGATTGCCCTACCCTGACTCACTGTTCACTCTGGCTTGTGTGTCTGAGGTGGTGTGACCATGACCGTGGGCTGCTGGCCTAGCTGGTTTCTGTCTTTCTGCCTTGTGTCTTGACATTTGGACCACCTTGGCAAACGGCTTAGTCCATGGCACTTAGTTACTGGTACAAATCCTCAGAAGCTCCCTCTGTCTGCCTTCTCTCTGTGTTCATGCACTTCTAGCATTCTCAGATCCTTTCCTTCTTTCTCTGAGCTCCTCCTCGTCATTCAAGTCTGCCGCACCGCTCTGCTTTCCCTGCGCCCTCCTCTCTGGCACATCTTGGCTTCCTGTCTCTGGTGCTACCTTGCTCTGTATTGGTGCTGGTTCTACTTGGCATTGTTTCTTCCAGGTTTTTCCTTCCATGCTGTAACAGAGAAATGGCTGCTCCTCAGAAAACTGTCAACTTAACAGAACAAAATAGTACCCGAACTCAGTGCACTCCAATGGTAAATCTTTTCATAGGCTGATCCTGTCCTTCCACTTTCCTGTTCAGTTCTTTCTCACTGCATGTGTTTCCGTGTTTGGACCACAAGGAGCCTTGAAAGCTTTTGTAAGTCATTTACTTACTCTCTTTTGTTTTTGTTTTGTTTTTTAAGACAGGGTCTCCCTGTAGCCCCACCTGGCCTGGAACTCACTATGTAGACCAGGCTAGCCTTGAACTCACAGAGATCCACCTGCCTCCGTCTTACGAGTGCTGGGATTAAAGGCTGGGCCAGGCTCAGTGAACTCTTCTGTGCTACAGTTTCCTCCTCTTTGAAAGAAATGATACTGTAGGGTGAAACATAGTGTATACATAAGACACAACATCATAAATCCATACTGTCATTGTATTAATTTACTGATTTGGCAGCAAAGGTTTAGAAACAGTTGTACTGTGGTTGATATAATATGACTGTTGCTAACAGTAAAGGCCCCACTTCCCTTGTTCCCTTTAATTACAAGCCTAGGGGAGCAATCTATTTTAAGATTTGTTTGTTTAGAAAATTAATTCTTGGGCTGGAGAGATGGCCTGGTGGTTGGGGGCGCTGACTGCTCTTGCAGAGGACCCGGGTTCGATCCCCGGCGCCCACAGGGCAGCTGAGAGCTGTCTGTGACTCCAGTTCCAGGAGAGCTCCAGTTCTAGGGGAGTCCGATACCCTCTTTGGACCTCCGCGGCATTGCACAACATGGTGCACAGACCTGCATGCAGACAGTACATTCATACACATAAATAAATTAAAAAAAAAAGAAAATTAATTCTTGCTGGGTGTGGTGGTGCACGCCTGTAATCCCAGCCCTGGGGAGGCAGATGCAGGTGGATCTCTGTGAGTTCAAGGTCAGCCTGGTCTACATAGTGAGTTCTGGGACAGCTGGGGCTATAGGGAGATGCTGTTTCAAAAAAGACAAAAGGAAGGGAGAGAGGGAGGGAGGGAGGGAAAATTAATTCTTGCCAGGTGTGGTGGCATGCACCTTTAATCTCAGCCCTCAGAAGGCGGAGGCAGATTAATCTCTGTGAGACTGAGGCCAGCCTGGTCCACATAGTGACTTCCAGGTGGGCTAGGACTAGGGAGACGAGAGAGAGAGAGAGAGAGAGAGAGAGAGAGAGAGAGAGAGAGAGAGAGAGAGAGAGAGAGGATTAATTCATTACTACAGTGAGCATATTTGCATCCAACCAGACCAGCTGCCTTCCTAGTGACAGCTTTTGTTGGCCACACTTGAAGCAGTATCGTTGGCTTTAGGAAAAGAACGTTTGAAAATAGAACAGGCTCCACTTTTATTCATTTTTATTTTATGTGTATGAGTAGTATGCCTGCACATAAGTGCAGTGCACCCCTAAAGGTCAGAAGACGTTATTGGATCCCCTGGAGCTAGAGTTATTGTTGTTAGTTGCCATGTGGGTGCTGGGAATCTAACCCAGGTCCTTTACAAGAGTAGCCAGTGCTCCTAACCAATGACCCATTCCTCCAGCCTTCAGACCCCACTTTTAGTTTTTTTTTCTTATTAATTTTTATTTATTTCTGTATGTGTATGAATGTACTGTCTGCATGCAAGTCTGTGCACCCGTGTCGTGCAATGCCGTGGAGGTCAGAAGAGGGTCTCGGATTCCCCTGGAACTGGAGTTCTCCTGGAATTGGAGTTTCAGACGGTTCTCGGCCGCCATGTGGGTGCTGGGGATCGAACCTGGGTCCTCTGTAAGAGCGGTCGGCGCTCTTAACCGCTAGGCCATCTCTCCAGCCTCCAGACCCCACTTTTAGAGTAGTGTCCCTGACTCTCAGAAAGGACAGTGATGCCCTAAGGCCAGATGACTACCCTGAAGGTACCTGCTTGCTGGTGCAAATAGAGGAGCCAAGCCCAACTCTCTACCTCTTTCTACTGTTCATGAAAACTTTGAGACTCTGTCCTGCCTTTGTGGGCTGTGGGGGACTCCAGGAACAGGCCTGGTTTGTGCTGGTGGAATGCTGGACTGTAATGGGAGAATTTGTTGGGGAGTCTTGCCCTCCTTAGCACAGCACTAGGACCTTGGCCAACACATTCCACTTTGTTAGGCTTTGGACGTTCATAAGACTGATCTGGTGGTGATGGAATTAGATCCAGGTTGTGAAGCAAGAGTATTTAAGTGCAGATTATCATCAGAATGTTGAAGTCTGTACATCTAAGAGTCAGAAATACAGTGGCAGCTGCTTCTTCCTTGCTTCTATCCTTCCTTCTCCTCCCCATTTTCCCTCACACACTCTGTCCAAGGCATGGTGGATTTAAGGGTGTCCTGGAGCCTCAGGCAAGCTCCTGCCCTACTCTGTACCTTCCCTGCTCTTTGCTCATTTGCCCAGGTATAGACCTGCCAGAGTTAGAACCTGAAACCTCGCTGAGGTGCAGGCCACCGAAGGCCATCACTTGAGTTGCTCTGTACTTGTGGGCTGGTTGCTCTGCTCTGTGGGCCTGAGTTTCCTTTACATCAAGCGTTCTGTACCTCAGCACAGTCCGCACTTGGGGCCCTGTGATTCTTTGCAATGCACTGTGGGGTGGTTGGTAAGTGTGTGGACTTCATCCTCTGAATGCAAGTAGCAGAGCCACCCCATCCTCTGTTGTCATAAACAAAAGTAAGTCAGTATTGCCAAATGTCTAGAGGGAAAACCATTTCGCTCTTGATGAGAGCCATGCTTTGTAGACAGTAGGGATAGAAATAAAAAGAGGGCTCACTTTGTGGGGTTATTTTGAATATTGAACAATAGCATGCACAGTACTTTCTGGGCTCTACTCTGTAACAACTACTCCTGCCTTTTTCCTTTCCTGCTTCACCTCTTCACAGCCATCTTTCTCGCTGTCTAGACTGAGGAAAGGAGTCGCCTGTGCTTTTATGTCACCCTGTGCTTGCCTTCATTGTTCTGACCTCATTGTTA
The DNA here is from genome assembly GCA_009823505.1 of Rhizomys pruinosus. Lineage (NCBI taxonomy): Eukaryota > Metazoa > Chordata > Mammalia > Rodentia > Spalacidae > Rhizomys > Rhizomys pruinosus. The sequence goes on along the minus strand of VZQC01009468.1, from coordinate 24,994 downwards.
CATAGCTGATTGTCTTCTGAAGGTACTGGACTGCATTGTCCATAATTTGATATCCCTTGTGTTTAGCTTGCACCATGTCATTTAATATGTGCTCAGCATGTGTTTGTAACTCAAAGAAATCTCTCTTCAGGTAGCAGTGCCTCTCAGTTTGGATACCCCTTTTCATATCAGCTGCCTTCCTCGATCCTCACCAGAGCTCTGTCTGGTGGAAAGTTGGACTGAGAAGATTATTCCATTTGATACTGAACGTATTCAGAGAGGAAGAGCTGAGTGGAAGATGGGTATACTAGCTTTCCGCTGGGCCACACTGCCTATGTGTTGTTATTTCTCATCTCTGTTCTGCCCTGGGTAGATAAGTAAAATTAAATCAGCCAGTAATGTCTTTTCAAGTGTCTGTAGTTAGTCAACTGAATGAATTATGGAAAGAATCAATGAACTTTCAAAATATTCTGAGGCTAGTGTGGCCTAAATGATCTTGACAGCTTTTTCCTCCAGCCATATCCTGGATCTCATAAACCCAGGCATGTTTCCAGCCTAATTAGAGCAGTAGGTCACTCAAAACAGCTCAGAACAGAAATAAAATCTTTAGAAGGGGCCTGTTTGATTCGACCCCCCCCCCATTTTGTCATTGAAAAGTGTTGAAATTTGGGATTGTAAGGATTCCTTTCATTGTGGAGAAAGTGGCCCTCTGAGACTGTGACCTGAAAGACTGAAAAGCCAAAAAAGAGAAAAACCAAGGAGACAGATGATCTGTGAAGTTGTCACCAGGACTCTCCAGCAAACAGTGCTGATTAAGAATCCCCCCCTCCAAAAAAAGAGCCGGGCGTGGTGGTGCACACCTTTAATCCTAGTACTCAGGAGGCAGAAGCAGGCAGATCTTTGGGAGTTCAAGGCCAACCCGCCACCCTGGTCTACAGAGCAAGTTCCAGGACAGCTAGGGCTATAGAGAGATCTGTCTTGAAAAGACAAATAAAAAAATAAATAAATAAATAAATAAATTTTGCCTTGGTGAGTGGAAGCTGAGCCTCCAGATGCAATTGGAGCCATAGTTTTGGCACCTCACACACATGTCTTCTTTAACATGACTTCAGGCTATTAACCTAAGGACAGAGATAGCCATTTGGGCAAAGAGAGTTGTTGGAATACTTTGACAACTGTTGTAAAATCAGAATCAAAGCAAGTATTCAGTCCAATCTCTTCCTTAAAGTAAATGTACATCTGGTTAATTACAGTTGACTAGATCACCACCAGCACACTCAATTTCCCTTGTGATTTCTTCCCTCTGTGAAAATAGGAAGTGTGGTCTAGCCATCTCCAGTCCCCCAGTACCAGCACAGTGCCTAATCCTGGCAGTGGATCCGGCTTTGCTCTCTCAGGTCACTCTTGTCTGTTTCCAGGGAGCTCCGTTTCCTAGGTCAAGAGCTAGTGCTCACTCTGCACACCCTTGCTTTCCCCAGTCTTCATTGGTTTCCGTTTCCATTTACCTTCCTTAAGAACATCTCTGGTTGCTGTTGCCCCTCTGAAATTGTGACCTCAGTGTTCCATGTGTTGCCTAAGTCTGGAGAGAATGGGCTGCATGTTTCACAGCCTGTGACCCAGTAAATGAGCCAAATGCCCAATCACTATTTCTGACTCAGGGTTTCAGTTAGTTTTATGATGTAATGTGTGTAATATCAGCAAGTTTGCCTAATGTGGTTAAGATAACTTGGAGAGGTTGGATACTTAAGTAGAAAGTCCAGAAACAGGTCCAGACAAGTGCTCAATTGATGTTCAACAATGGTGCAAAGGCAATTCAGTGGGTAAAGCTGAGTCTTGACATGGTGCTGGAATGCTTGAGTATCAGTATGGAAATAGAAATGAACTTTTACCCAATCCTCACACATTGAACACAGGCAGATCCCATCAGGCCACACTCCCCAGCCAGTCTATCCAGTCAGTGAGCTCCAGGTTCTGAGCAAAATCCTGTCTCAACAATATGAGGAGCAATAGAGGAAGACGCCCAAAGACAACCCTGCCTTTCACATACCTATGCACACACAGGCTAGTGCACCTACACACACACCAGCTTTTAAAGTGAGCAAAAAGACTTGGACAATTTTATAGAGAATATAGAGATGGCAAATGAGTCATGACAAGGTACAGAAAATCATTAATTACTAGGAGATGCATTTACAGTAAGATCTCATTATGCACTTATTTCTAAATACAGACAGGAATGTAGAACAATTCACTTTCCTACATTGCTAGAAAGAAGCCATAGTAGTACAGTTACTCTGTAAGGCATTGTTGCTATTTCTTTTGGTCTTTTTGAGACAGGGTCTCCCTGTAGCCCCAGCTGTCCTGGAACTCTTTATGTAGACCAAGCTGGCCTTGAACTCACAAAGATCCACCTGCCTCTGCCTCCCAAGTGCTGATGCCACGCCTGACAACAGTGTTGCAATTTCTTATAAAGTTAAATATATAGTTAACTACCTACCAATCCTGCATGTTGACATTCTAAAAATGAAAAATCTACATGACTATTTCCAGCATGACTATTTCCTGTTTATAACTGTCAAGAACTGTAAACAATTCAGATGTCCTTCAGCTAAATGGATAGATAATATATATTATATTCATACAGTGGACTACTACTCTGGAAAAAAAAAACACACACACACATGAAGCTACTGTACTTAGTAAACACCAGCGTAGATGAATAGTGAAAGCCTTGTACAGAGGGAAGAAAACCAGTGTAAAAGATTGCATACGAGAGGATTTCTCTAGTATATTATCCATTAGACAACACTTCTGAGATGGAGAATGGGTTCATGGCTGCTAAAAGTGAGGGGAGAGCCAGAGGGCCTTGTGGGAGTTATAATTATTGGTGCTTCTGTGATAGAGGTTTCATTAGTGCTATACACATGTTGTATTTGTAGATATGGAACAGAAGCAAAACTAACCCAAAAATTCTTAGAAACAGCATTATGTATATGAGTGTTTTGCTGGCTTTTATGTATGTGCACCATGTGTGCCTTGTGCCCTCGAAGGTCAGAAGAGAGTGTGGGAGCCCCTGGAACTGGAGTTATAGACAGTTTTGAGCTGCCATGTGGGTGCTAGAAACCAATCCTGTGTCCTCTTCAAGAACAACAAATGCTCTTAACCACTGAATCATCTCTAGCCATTCTCCTCAGGAACTTTAAATGATGAAAATTGATCCCCTGTCATTACATTCCTTTGGATTTATTTGATTTGAAATTAACCAACTCCAACTGACCTGGAACTTACTCTGTTGCCCAAAGTGGCCTTAAACTTATAGCAGTCTTCCTTCCTCTGCCTCCTGGATGCTAGAGTGCTAGGTGTGCAGCCTAATGCCTGGCTCTGTTTGCTGTTTGTCTTTAATTTCTCTTTAACCTCCAGAAATTATTGAGAGGAGGCCGGAAGTTTTGAGAACATTAGAATACTCAGTGGCTCTCAGGTGGAGTTCAGAGCTTGCCTTGAAGCCCAGGGCACATTGCTAGAGCTCCTGTTCAGGGCACCATTTTCCTCAGAAGCACTCTGGCTTCACTATTGTGTTTACTCTCCAAAAAGTTGAAAAAACTTGAGATTTGTTAGCCCAGGTAAGGACCTTTCTACTGAGGATATTGTATCTGATGTGACTAGAATGGTGGGATGGTTTTCTTCAACCATCTCAAAGACCCATAAGTCATTTGAGTATTTTAATTTTCAGTCTGCATTTTGGGATGGTTTTAATCCATAGCTTTATTTAGATGTAGTTCAATTTTAGTGCACTTACTGGAGTTTTGTAGCCATGGCCTCTGTCACCTGTGGAACATGTTTACCCCAGAAGGTAATTGCTTATTAGTGCTCAGTCTCATTACCTTACTTCTCCCCACCAGCCCTAAGCAGCCACCAGTCTACTTTTGTCTTCCTGGTTTGCCTGATTTGGATGTATCTATGGATGGGGTCCTTATGACTTTTTTCCTGTACCTAATATTAACTTCATTTTCTGAGATACTAAAGTGCTTGGGTTTTTTGCCCTCTTGGCCAAGTAAAACTTAACTTTAGTACATATCCCCCAGGTGGGCAGAGAGGTGCAATGCAGGCAACACTGGATGAGAGTCTTTTTTTTATTTATTTATTTTTTTATTTTTATTTTTTTTATTTTTGTATGTGTATGAGTGTAATGTCTGCATGTAGGTTTGTGCACTCGTGTCATGCAATGCCGCGGAGGTCAGAAGAGGGTCTCGGATTCCCCTGGAATTGGAGTTACAGACGGTTCTTAGCCGCCATGTGGGTGCTGGGGATTGAACCCGGGTCCTCTGCAAGAGCAGTCGGTGCTCTTAACCGCTAGACTATCTCTCCAGCCCATGATGAGAGTCTTAAGTCCCTCCACTAGCCCCACAGAAAGGTTCCCCAGTGTTATGTTGGTTATCCTTGAGGACAAAGAAGAGGTTTGATTTACTCTGCATCTTCCTATGGCTTAGCTTTTCTATCTTTAAATGTATATAACTTTATTTATTATTATTTTTTTTTTTGAGACAGGGCAGCAAGTTCCAGACTAGCTGGAACTCACCATGTAGACCAGGCTTGCCTTGAACTCACAGCAGTTGAGTGAGTTCAATCACTGCCTGCCTCTACCTCCCAAGTGCTGGGATTAAAGGTGTGCACAACCACTCCCAGATAATTGTATATAACTTTAAAAGAAGTGTCAGTGGGTGATACCTGAGCAAGGAGGTAATGGCTCCTTCACTTAAAAATGTATCTCTTTTTAAAATATCTAAGTTAGGTATTTTTATCTTGTGTTATTTACTTCCATATTTTTTACTTTCATATTTTTAGTTAATTGCTTTGCATACGTAAGACTATTCTTGCATAATGCTTGTGATTATTTGTACTAGAATATATTCCTCTGCTTAACGATGTTTTTCTCTTTAAATTCTATTTAACTAGAATTGCCAGGTAATTTCCTTTTATTTATAACTCTTATAAGTTTTCCATTTCTTTATTTCTATTTCTGAAGTGTCTTTCTAACTTTCTTGTATAGACTGAATAACTTTCTATTTTGTACCCAATTTTATGGCCTATCCCTTGACCAGCCATTTTAACCCATTTATACTATAGCCATAACTCTTACATTGAATGGCAGGATTCAGATTGGCACATATTTATTCCTGGAATCCATAAAGTCTTGGGATGCCAGGGAGCCAGTTCCCTAATTTCCCACTTCTGTTTATAGTCCACACTAATACTGGTTTGTTTAGAGATATACCTGTGTGTGTGTCTCCTTTTTCACTTTTGTGATCTCTCCTCTCTGTAGAGTCATCTGTCCTTTCTAGATCTTAGGATGATTCATTGCTTCAGGACATAACCTCAGCAGACCAAACAGGAATAATGTGAGAATGTGTCGGCCCTGAAGGAGAGCTGTGAGAGCAGAGCAGGATTTATCCAAAAAATAGATTCTTCCAGGCTGTTAACTCAAGGCAGAGCTCCATGCCTTAGCTACATAGTTAGTTTAAAAGTATATTTATATATGCATGCATATTTAAGTTGAAAACTTAGGTCAGGGCTAGAGAGATGGCTCAGTAGTTAAAAGCACTGACTGCTCTTGCAGAGGACCCAGGTTCGATTTCCAGCACCCATATGGCAACTAACAACTGTCTCTAACTTCAATTCCAGGAGATCTGATGCCTTCTTCTGACTTTGCAGGCATTGCACAACATAGGTGCATTTACACACATGTGGGCAATATATTCATACACATAAAATAAAAATAAATTAAAAAAAAGAAAATTTAATTTTTTTGGTCCTTTTGAGATAGGGTATCCTTGTAGTTCCAGCTGTCCTGGAACTCACTATGTAGACCAGGCTGGCCTTGAACTCACAGAGATCTGCCTGCCTTTGCCTCCCAAGTGCTGGGATTAAAGGTGTGTGCCACCATGCCTGGCTGGTCAAACCTATTTTTATAGAAAGTAAATCAAATTTGTCTCCATAGCTTAACAGAGCAAACAGGCTTTGCAAATTTTTATGGCAGACCTTTTTATAAATTGAAAGAAGTTAAGCTTGCCTATTAAATTAAGCTTTCTTTTAAAAACATGTAATATTTTTGTTAATTTGAGACTTTCATGCCTGCATACAGTGTATTTTCATCATATTCTTCCCCCTCCAACTCCTCACAGATCTATCCTCCACCTCCCTAACCCTCTGAAATCTGTGTTCCCCTCTGTCTCTTTTTAATAATATACCAGGTCCAATTTGTGTTGCCATATGCTCCTGGGTGTGGGTCCTTTGGAATTTGGTCCACCTACCAAGAACACACCCCTAAAAAAACCAAAACTAACTCTGCCTCCCTCAGAAGCTATTAACTGTTATTTAACTCACTGGTTAAAAGCATTTGAATTACACTTATAAATGTAACATATTCAGTGCACATGTACAATATATAGTTTCTAAATATTGCATCCTTTGCAAGAAAGAAATACTTCTAGATGTCACCTAAAAATATATAAGAGGATACATTTGTATTCTGGGGGGAGGAGGTGTTGGTTTTATTGTTGTTTTAGACAGAATCTCACTTTGTAGCCTATGCTGAGATTACAGGCATGTGCCGCCATCAGGAAGAACATAGTTTTTCCTGATTGTCTTTTATTTAATATCACATTTATTAGTTTTATTTAATGTGTATTAGTGTATTGCTTGCATGTAGGTGGGTGCACCTATGTCATATAATGCCTGTGGAGGTTAGAAGAGGGTTTTGAATCCCTTGGAACTAGAGTTAGGGACAGTTGTTAGCCAACATATGGGTGCTGGGAGTTGAACTTGGGTCCTCTACAAGAGCAGTCAGTGCTCTTAACCACCAAACCATCTCTTCAGCCCCCTAATTGTCTTTATTAATAGAAGATGAGCTTATTAGTCTTCATAGGTTACCATAGCGAAGCACCACAGGCTAGTGGTTTAATCAATAAACATTTGTTTCCTCACAATGCTGAGGCCTGGAAGCCCCAGATCAAAGTACCAGTGGGTTTGGTTTCTAGTGAGGACCTGCTTCCTGCCTTGCGGATGGCTTCTTTCTTCTCTGCCGTTACCTCAGGTGGGGAGGGCATGCATTCCCTAACATGCACAAAGAGAGGAAACTGTCTGGTGTTTTGTCACATGAAAGCACTAATCCTATTGCCCTCATAACTATATTTCACCTTAATACCTCCCTATAGGCTATATTTCCAAATACAGTCACATGGTATGTTAAAACTTCAGTGTGTTAGCTTACGGACACTTTAATTCATAGCAGAGCACAAGCAAAAAAAAAAAAAGAAAGAAAGAAAGAAAGAAAGAAACTAGGGTAAAAGCCCTTCTCTTGTGCTCATTCTGCATTTTCTGTTTTCACACCTTTCTCTGTTTTCTGTTCTGTATTGCCTTTCTACATAGTTTTCTGTCATTGACGTTCCAGTGCTATTTTTGCTCTCCCTGTGGCTTCTCCTGTCTTATTGTAGTGGTTCTTGTCTATACTTACTCTTCTTTATCATTGGTTCAAAGATCCTCAATTTCTGTGCTACCACACACCCTCACTCCTGAACATACTCCCTTCTGTTCCTCACATAGACAACACCCCATACATACCCAAAATTGTCTATGCTTGTTAAAAAGTAGTCATTAATTATTATTGCTTATTCAAACACAGTTAACACTTGGGTAACAAGAAGTTTCACTAAGCAGGTGCCATGGCCCACTCACATATTTCTAGCATTTGGGAGGCAGGAAGCAGGAAAATCAAGAGTTTGAGGCCAGACTGAGCCACCTAAAGACTTGTCTTAAAAACATAAACAAACAGGGCTGGAGAGATGGCCTAGCGGTTAAGAGCACCGACCGCTCTTGCAGAGGACCTGGGCTCGATCCCCAGCACCCACATGGTGGCCGAGAACCATCTGAAACTCCAATTCCAGGAGAACTCCAGTTCCAAGGGAATCCGACACCCTCTTCTAACCTCTGCGGCATTGCACGACACGGGTGCACAGACCTGCATGCAGACAGTACATTCATACACATATAGAAATTAAAAAAACATAAACAAATCAAAATACAGCAAATGCTAATGTAAGCTTCTTTCCCTCTTACTGTAGAGGTCCTTCCTCTTGTCTCACTGCCACTGGTACAGACATTAGGTCTGATTTTTCTTCTTTTATACGTGGTTTGGTTTTACATGGAAAGCTTTTCCAGTCTTCTCTTTGTGGTTGATGTCCTGTAAACATTACAAGTGCACGTGTACACTTAAACATTGCAAGTGCATGTGTACACTTAACCTTTTTCTTGTCATCTGTACTCAGCGCACCATTGGCCCTCTAGATTGAACTCTTATTACATCATTCTTGAATGCTGCAAATTCTCTATCATTTTTCATCTCTGTTTCCCTTTTCTTCTGAGACAAGCAAAATTGATACTTCTGCTTGTATTCTTTCTGGATTTTTTTTTTTTTTTTGTATTTTTAAGACAGGGTCTCCCTTTAGTCCCAGGTGGCCTAGAGCTCGCTCTGTGGACCAGGCTGGCCTTGAACTCACAGATCCGCCTACCTCTGCCTCCCGAGTGCTAATGCTAGGATTAAAGGCGTGCGCCACCATGCCCGGGTTCTTAGCCGCTATGTGGGTGCTGGGAATAGAACCCGGGTCCTCTGCAAGAGCACTCAGTGCTCTTAACCACTGAGCCATCTCTCCAGCCCCTATTTTTGTCTGGGTCAGTTTTCTGTTTTGTTGTTTGTTGTTTTGTTTTGGCTCTGCCTAGTATACTGAAACTTTCCATTGAAATCTTTATTTCAACAATTATATTTTGGGGATAAAAAAATCGTTTGATTCTTCTTCCCCATTACTTATCCCCTCTTAATACTTTAAGTAACTTCCTTTCTCTCTCCCAAGGCATTTGTTTGTATTGGATTTTAAACTGGCCCAAGATTGAGGCTGCTGCATTTCTTGTCTTTTAAGTCTTCCTTTCATAGTGCTTGCATCCTCTGAGGTGTGGTTTTCCCCTGAGAGTTCATCATCATGTTCTTGTACAGTCAGTTGCTGTGGCTGGTCGAACATGGTCGTGCTGCAAATGAGTTTAGCTAGGATTTCTGTTAGGAAGAGGAACCTGAGGCAGGCTGCTCTGTTATCGCAGCTGAGGCTCAACTACTTCCTTCCCAGGCTCTGAAACAAACAAGGCCACATCTGTCCCTCCTAGATTCTGGATATATATGTTATGTACCAAGAGCTCTGCTGGACCAGTGGTTATAAAAGATGACTGAAAACCAGAGTAATCCTGACTAGAAGGGCAGCACTCTCAGAGAAGCAAACACAAGACCCCAGAGTACTGATCCTGCACATACCTGAGTAGTTTTCTGTTACCTTGTTCAGTAAACATTCCCCTGAAAAGGTGACTATATAAACTGAGTCTTGGAAGGCAAGCCCAGTTTTTTAAAATTAATTAATTAATTAAAATATATATATATATTTTAATCAAATCTAGACCCGTGTCTCCCCCCATCCCCCCACCCCACCAGAGCTCATGCATTCTGCCAAACATGCTTTTCATCTCTTTCTCAGTCTTTCTCAATATTCTCCATGTGGAGGTTGACTGTTTTGAGCATAAGTTCACTGTTTCAATCAGTTCTTTGATGCAGTCCTTTCTGTTGTTGTTGTTGTTGTTGTTTCCAATATGCATCACTCCCAACTGCTTGGACAAAAGCTCAAGGGACCATGCACAAGAAATACTTACAGCTAGGTAATTGGCACTAGCATCCACAGATGAGGGATACCATTAATTGTTTTTCTGGGACTGCGTTACTTCACTCAGCATGATGTCCTCTAGCTCCAGCCATTTTCCTGCAAAGCTCATGATGTCGTCTTTCTTTACTGCTGCATAGAACTCCATTGTGTAGATGTACCACATTTTCTCTATCCACTCATCAGTTGAGGGGCATTTGGGTTGGTTCCAGCTCCTTGCTATTGTGAAGAGAGCTGAAATAAACATGGCCGTGCATGTATCTCTGTGGTGGGGTAAGTCTTGAGGGTACATGCCCAGGAGTGGTATGGCTGGGTCGGGTGGCAAGTTCATTCCAAGTCTTCCAAGGGTTCTCCACACTGCTTTCCATAGTGGCTGTACGAGTTTACATTCCCACCAGCAGTGGATGAGTGTTCCCCTTTCCCCACAACCTCTCCAGCACTTGGTATCATTTGTTTTCTTGATCCTAGCCAGTCTTACTGGAGTAAGATGATATCTTAAAGTGGTTTTGATTTGCATTTCCTTAATGATTAGTGATGTTGAGCAGTTCTTGAGGTGTTTCTCAGACATCTCTAATTCCTCGCTTGTGAAGTCTCTGTTCAGTTCTTTGCTCCATCTATTGAGCGGGTCGTTTGTTTTCTTTTTTCTTTGTTTTTTGAGTAGTTTATATATTCTGGAAATCAATGCTTTGTCAGATGTATCTGCAGTGAAGGTTTCCTCCCACTCTGTGGGATTTCTCTTCACTTCCTTGATTGTTTCTTTTGATGTACAGAAGCTTTTGAGTTTGATGAGGTCCCATTTGTCAATTGTCGACCTTAATTCTTGTGCAGCTGCTGTCTGATTTAGGAAGTCTTTTCCTACGCCTATGTCTTGTAGTCTGCTGCCAACTTTTTCTTCTATCACCTTCAGAGTTTGGGGTTTCACGTTGAGGTCTTTAATCCATCTGGAGTTGACTTTTGTACAGGGCGAGAGGTAGGGGTTTAATTTCATTCTTCTACAAGTGGTGATCCAGTTTTGCCAACACCACTTGCTGAAGATGCTGTCTTTTCTCCATTGTGGTTTCTTGGCCCCCTTGTCAAATATGAGATGGCTGAAATTGTATGTGCTCAGATTTGGATCTTCGGTTTTGTTCCATTGGTCAACAGGTCTGTTTTTGTGCCAGTACCAGGCTGTTTTTATGACTATAGCCCTGTAGTATAGTTTAAAATCTGGTATAGAGATCCCTCCTGTGTAGCTCTTTTCACTCAGGATTGATTTGGCTATTCGGGGTCTTTTGTTTCTCCAAATGAATTTAAGAACTTTTGTTTCCAAGCCTGTGAAGAAACTCTTGGGGATTTTGATTGGGATTGCATTAAATCTATACAAGAGTTTTGGTAAAATGGACATTTTTACAATGTTAATTTTCCCAATCCATGAGCATGGGAGGTTTTTCCATCTTCTGAGGTCTTCTTCAATTTCTTTCTTTAAGGGTTTAAAATTTTTGTTGTAGAGGTCTTTGGTGTCTTTGGTTAGGTTTGTTCCTAGGTATCTTATTGTTTTTGAGGCTATTGTGAGTGGGAAGGTCTCTTTGAATTCTTTCTCCAGTTGCTTGTTCTTGGTGTAAAGAAAGGCCATTGATTTTCTAAGGTTAATTTTGTATCCTGCCACTTTGCTGAAGCTGTTAATCGTTTCTAGGAGTTTTCTGGTGGAGTTTTTTGCATCTCTTAAGTAAACAATCATATCATCAGCAAATAGGGATAGTTTGACTTCCTCTTTTCCAATTAGTACTCCTTTAATATCCTTTTCTTGCCTTATTGCTCTAGCAAGTGTTTCAAGCACTATATTGAAGAGGAGTGGTGATAGGGGGCAGCCTTGCCGAGTTCCTACCTTTAAAGGGAATGTTTCCGTCATTTCCCCATTTAGGATGATATTGGCTGTGGGTTTCCTGTATATGGCTTTGATTACATTGAGGAATGATCCCTCCAATCCAATTCCTTCTAGGACTTTAAGCATGAAGGGATGCTGGATTTTGTCAAAGGCTTTTTCAGCATCAATTGAGATGATGGTGTGGTTTTTGTCTTTGATTCCGTTTATGTGTTTGATGATGTTTATTGATTTTCGTATGTTGAACCATCCCTGCATCTCTGGTATGAATCCAACTTGGTCATGATGGATGATCTTCTTGATGTGGGTCTGTATGCGATTTGCCAGTATTCTGTTTAGAATTTTGGCATCTGTGTTCATGAGGGAGATGGGTCTATAATTCTCCTTTTTAGTTGTATCTTTGCCTGGTTTTGGTAATAGAGTGATGTTGGCTTCATAGAAGGAATTTGGGAGAATTCCCTCTGATTGTATACTTCTAAACAGTTTCAGAAATAATGGTTGTAGGTCTTTTTGAAATGTTTTATAGAATTCTGCTGTGAAACCGTCTGGGCCTGGGCTTTTTTTAGTTGGGAGGCTTCTTACTACATCCTCTATTTCTTCATATGTTATGGGTCTGTTTAAGCTGCTGGTCTCCTCTTGGCCAAGCTTTGGTGATTCCCAAGATTTCAGATATTCATCCATTTCTTCTAGATTTTCAAACTTGGTAGAATATAGGTTCTTGTAATATTCCCATATAATTTTCTTGATCTTTTCCTTGTCCGTTGTGATATTTCCCTTTTCATCACAGATTGTATTGATTTGGAGTTGTTCCTTCTTTCTTTTTGTTAACTGGGCTAGAGGTCTGTCTATCTTGTTTATTCTTTCAAAGAACCAACTTTTGGCTTCATTGATTTTTTGTATTGTTTTCTTTGTTTCTATTTCATTGATTTCTGCTCTGATTTTTGTTATTTCTTCCTGTCTGTTGCGTTTAGGGTTCATCTGTTGTTGCCTCTCAAGTGCTTTTAGCTGTAGTGTTAGATCATTCACTTGTGCTCTTTCTGTTTTTCTAATGTAGGCACCCAGGGCTATAAATTTCCCTCTTAGGACTGCTTTTAAGGTATCCCATAAGTTTTGTTGTGTTGTATTGTCATTGTCATTCAGTTCCAGGAATGTTTTTATTTCTTTCTTTATCTCTTCCTTGACCCATTCATTATTCAAGAGTGTGTTGTTTAGTCTCCATGTGTTCTTGTAGGCAGGAGGGCTTGTCCTGGTGTTGATGTTGAGCTTCATTGCACTGTGGTCTGACAGGATGCATGAAATTATTTCAATCTTTTTGTATTTGTAGAGGTTTCTTCTGTGTCCCAGTATGTGGTCGATTTTGGAGAATGTTCCGTGGGGTGCTGAGTAGAAAGTGTATTCTCTGGTATTAGCCTGCGCCCAGGTACCTGCGCTTCAGCTCGTCTAAGGAGATCTCAGATCTCAAGACTCTTACAACCCTACCTTTTATACCAGCTGGGAGGATAACTCCACCCCCACAGCCACAAAAGCCAATTAAGCCAAAGACAGCTGGATTAATGGATTAACTAGATTAAGGCAATGAACAATCAGCCTTGCTGAAGCACTCAGCTCCTACCTACCTTCCTGCGCTTCAGCTGGTCTCAGGAGATCTCAGATCCACAAGCCCAGTCTTGACTGAAGGCCAGGCGGCAGTTATTTCAAGAGGTGAAGGTAACTGTGAAGACACTGAAGCCTGAACAATCCAGATTATGTACAAGAAGCAGGAATCAAGTGGCTAGATTTTACCTTTCCTTTGTAGTTTCTTCTCTTATGATGATGAAAGATGCATATGAAGAAAAGTTACAGCAGTATCTGTATGTGTATGAAGCCCACAGAGCTCAGGCCACAGATGTCAGGGAAGAGGCATGTCGCTCAGGTTGCTCAGGTAACTTTAAGTTATCCTTACCAAGTTCTGCAGCTCAAGGAGAAGCGTAAGTATGTCGTTTGGACAAGACCGGGACTACAAACAGATGATAGGGAGTTTCTTTCTTCCTGTCTTGCCTCCGGTACATAGTTGGTCTTCACAGCACAGATGGACTTAGGGCCCACAGCAGGAGCAGGAACTGTGCTGTATGCATGAGTAGTGATCTTGGCCTCTTACCTCTTTACTATAGTGTAAACTCTGTAAGAAAGCCTCTAAGGCAGTGGTTGAAAATACAATAATTTCCAGCAAATTCAATTTCCATTTTCACTTTTAAAGTCAAAGTTGAGGCTCTAAGACTCAGATAATAACAGTACAAATGAAATATCCCATTACAAGACCTGGTGCAGTCTTGCTATTACAGCTTCATGGCATCAGTGATGGTAATGCATCCTCTATGGCCATTTTTCTATCCCAAAGATGGTTGGCCGGGCATGGATCTTTGTGAGTTCAAGGCCAGCCTGGTCTACAGAGTGAGTTCCAGGACAGCTGGGACTACAGGGAGACCCTGTCTCAAAAAAGACAACAACCCAACAAAAAAAAAAAAACAAAACAGCCAAAGATGGTAACAGCCTTTTACTCAGAACACCCTGCCTTCTTTAACACAAATGTTCACAAAATGCCAGATCTATACTAAAAGAATAATTATCTTCTCTATTTTTCTTAGTCAAAGTCCCTTTTGTGCTTGCTGTAGTCGCTGTCCCAAAGGTCTGTGTGCTAAAGGTTGTTTCTCCAGAGTGGTGTGATTGGAGGAGGTAGCCCTTTGATAGTAGGACTGTTAGGAGGAGGTCAGTAGATCATTGGAAGCGTGTCCCTGGAGACATGGTAGGATCTAGTCCCTTGGTCTTAGCTTCTTGCCTTGGCTTGTAGGTAGTGTAGTTTACCATATGATTTTGCCATTGTGTGTCACCCTCACATGGGGCACCCTGATCCTAGACTGGAACCTCCAGAGTCTCTTCAACATAGATTATGTCAGGCATTTCATTATAGTGATAAAAGATGATAAAAGATGCTCTTACATCCAAGGTGAGCTGAGGAGTGCTTAATCTGTAGAAAAGGAATCAGAGCCGGGCGTAGTGGCCGCGCCTTTAATCCTAGCACTCGGGAAGGCAGAGGCAAGGCGATCTTTGTGAGTTCAAGGTTGGTCTACAGAGTGAGGTCTGGTCTACAGAGTGGGTCCGAGGACAGCTGGGGCTACAGGGAGACCTGTCTTCAAAAAGAAAACAAAAAAAAAAAAAAAAAAAAAGGAATCCAAGATCCATAAACAGCCAGTCTTTTCATTGGTCCCTGTTTGTTTCACCGCATACTCTGAAGTTTGTAGAAAATACGATGGGTTTGTGGAAAATTCCTTTATCTATTATCTATCTTATCTATTTATTTATTAATTTATTATTTAATTATTATGTACTGTCTGCATGTAGTCTGTGCAGCCCGTGTCCCCCCCCCCCCCCCCCCATGGCAATGCCAACAGAGGTCAGAAGAGGGTGTCCTGGATTCCTGGAATGGAGTTCTTCTGGAACTGGAGTTACGGAACGTCTCAGGCCGCCATGTGGGTTCTGGGGATCGAACCCGGGTCCTCTGCAAGAGCAAGTCGTGCTCTTAACTGCTAGCCATCTCTCCAGCCCAGAAAAAATTCTTTTCAAATTTCAAAGTCAGTTACTGGTTGTATTTATTGAACATTTACTACATATCAAGCCAGAGCCAAAGGCCTTAGGTTTTAATATCTTATATAAGTTTTCGTGCTCTTCTTCATTAATTCTTTCAATCATTCATTCATTCATTCGTGTATATTCATTTGTGCAATTACCACTACCCCACACCCACTATATCCTAAGCATTGTACTGATAGTGAGCTTGATTGCATGTCACATTTGTACGTGTTTTACCAACATTTTCTGTTGCCTTGACATGATTGATTTAGGACTTGTCATCATGCATTTTTATATGTATGAGTATTTTACATGCATGTGTGCATATAAATGCACCATATATGCAGCATACTGCCGCACCAGAAGGTCATAAAAAAAGAAGAGGTGTCAGATCCTTGGACCCATGATAGCAAATGCTTGTTAGCCACCTCGTGGGTGGGTAACTTGAACCCGAGGTCCTCTGTAAGACAGCAAGTGCTCTTAACTGCTGAGCCCCTTTTCCAGCCCCTGAAATGGATATTTAAATCCATTATTGCTTATTTGCATGGTCGGGGGCATCCTAGGACACAGCGTGTACATGGAAGTCAGAAGACAAACTGACCTCTGAGAGTAGGTTCTTCTCTTCTACTAAGGATCAAAATCTGGTGGTCAGGCTTGGTTCAAAGCTCTTTTATCTGTTGAGCAATCTTACCAGTCCCATCCAAGGATTTTCAATAAAGCCATTCCTCTCAGTGAACACATGAGGAAACCAGAGTTGAGGGTGGGGGTGATAACCACAGGCATACAACATGAAGTAATCGCTAGAGTGCATGTCCTGAAGCCTTTCTATTTCCTTGCTCCTCATAATTCTGTTTAAGTGCATTGTTAAAGCTAGATGATGGGGTTCAAAGAATATCGTCCAAAAGTTTTACTCTTACCACCTGCTCAGTCAGTGAAGCCAAAAGACAGTAGCAGAGTGTGAAGGACACAGGAAGTGAGGGAGAAACTGAAAGGTACTTTCTCACAGAGATGTTTACCACGGACTGCCTATCAGGAATTAAGAAAGAAGAGAGGAGAAGAAGGGGAGAGGGGAGGAGAGGGAGAGGGGGGGGAGGAGAGGGAGGAGGAGAGGAGAAACAAGAGGAGAAGGAGGGGAGGGGAAGGAGGGGAGAAGGAAGAGGGGGAGAGGAAGAGCTTTCTTGTTTCTGACCATGACAAAGAAATTATAGGGTCTTAATTGTAAAAACAACTGTAACAATGAAGAAAATATAGAGGGGTTCTGAAACTCACACAGGAACTGAATCCTCGTCATTTTTAGATGTTGAACAGACAACACAGGACTCTTGATTCCTGAGAGAAGAAATACCTTGACGACCCCCAAATGGTTGAGGCTTCCTGCCTCTGTTCAGTTTTCAGTCTTAGCCTAACGTGGTGGAGCCTAAGCTGAAAATGTGATCTTAATGTTCTTAGGAAGCAGATTCCTAGCTACAACATAGGGGCAAAGACAGCAGAACTCTGTTAAGAGTTCACTTTGGGTTGCTGACTAAGGGCTGGCTGTGCATGTACAGAGAAAGGCCGTCTGAGAAGCTCAACATAGATTTCCCACTAGAGCTGAATGAAGAGGCCTGCCAAAGTTGAATGTGGAATGTCTCCACAGGCTCCAATTATGTTTAGACACCTTGGTCCTCTGCTGGTAGGCATTTGGGGGGGGGGGGGTTGTGGAAACTTTAGGAGGTGAAGTGGGCCATTGGAGGCAGTCCTTGAGGTTTAATACCCTGGCCCCATATCCTGTCTGTTTTGTGCTTCCTCACTGCTAGCACGATGTGACCAGTGACCTAAATCCTGCCTTCCCTACTGTAATGGATAGTATCCTATCTTAAAACATGAACCAAAGCAAACCTTGTCTTCCTTAAGTTGCCTTTGTCAGGTATTTTGTCACAGCAATGAGAAAATAATAATGCAAAACCTCACCGAACACCTCCCTCATGGAGGCAGTGGAGAGCCAGAACAACATTCTCCCAAAATATAGGTAAAAAAGCACATCTGTAATCTCAGCATTCTACAGTGAGATGGAAGCAGAGACAGGAGAATGTCCCATATCTCATGGGCCAGCTAGCTGGCGTATTAGCACAAGAGGAAGACAGACCCTGCCTCAGTGAGGGGAAGCTGAGAACTGACTCCTAAGAGTTTTCCTTTGACCTTCATGGGTGTGCTATGGTGCACACATGCACACACATACATGTACATAGTAAATAAAATATTTCTAAAAGAGAAAACCAAGGTCAGTGTAGTGGTGCACACCTTTAACCCAGCACTTGGGAGACAGAGGCAGGTGGTTCTGTGTGAGATTGAAGCCAGCTTGGTCTACATAGTTTGTTCCAGGCTAGCTGGGGCTACAGGGAGACCCTGTCTCAAACCTACCCCCTAAAAGAGAAAACTAAGAGACTTTATTGTCTAAATACCTACTGTACAAAAAATGCTCAAAGGAGTTCTGCAGGCTAAAAAGATGTTACAAGGAAACTCTGATGATCAGGATGGACGAAGAGGAGCAGAAATGAGAAATGTAAAGGTAAACACAAAGGATCTCTCCCTTAATGCCTCTATGTGTGTGTGTGTGTGTGTGTGTGTGTGTGTGTGTGTGTGTGTCTGTGTCTGTGTCTGTGTGTGGAGAGAGAGAGAGAATGAGAATGAACTGCAATACCATAAAGCACAGGAGTGGAAAATTAAGTTATGTTGTTTCAGAGTTCTAACATGTACATGAAGTGCTACAGTGCTAAGTATACTGTATAAAATTAAGGATGCATATTTCTAGGGTAGAAAGACCTCCAGAAAATAAAGAGGAATAGCTTAAAACTCTAGAGAAATTCAGATGGAATTCTAGAAAGTATTTTGTTCACCTAAAAGAATGAAATTGAGGAAGAACAAGGGAACCAAAATATGAAATAAACAGAAAATGGTAAAGCAGTAGATAGATCTTTATGCAAATAATACATTAAATGTAAATGAGGTGACTACTCCAATTAAAAGAGTTTGTCAGACTAGAAGAAAATATCAGATTAAATTGTATACTGCCTAAATAGGATACACTATTTAAATACAAGACATGGATAGTTGGAAAGTAAAAGGGTATGTGATAGGCAGAGTAATACCAACAGCCCTCCCCAGTCCCTAGAACCTATATCATCACCTTCCATGGCTAGTGGGACCTCAGGATGAAGCAATTATCTGAATTAGTCAGTGGGTTCAGTCCATTCACTGGTCCTTTAAAAATGTAGGACTTGGGCTGGAAAGGTGGCTCAGTCAGTGAAGTGCATGTTGTACTGGTGTGAGGACCTGCGTTGGGATCCCCAGGACCAGCAGATGCCAGGCAGGCAGCATACATCTATAATCTCAGCCCTGAGGGTGGGTAGCCGGGAGACAAAAACAGGAAGAGCCCCAGGACTTGCTGGCTAGCCGACCTAGCCAAATTGCTGAGCTTCAGGTTCAGTGAGAGATCCCGTCTCAAAAAATAAGGTGGAGAATGATTAAGGAAGATTCCAACATCAACTTCTGACTTCCACACACATGCATATGCATGCACCTGTATGTATACACACATGAGCACACACACTCAAAAGAAAAATACCAAGAACTTACTAGGTTTGATGATGCATATCTGTAATCCTAGCACTTGAGAGGTACAATCACAAGGTTCAGGAATTCAGGGTCATCCTTGGCTACTTGGAGTTTGAGTCCAGCCTATGCTAAATGAAATCCTGTTTAAAAAAAAAACAAACATAAAAATGAAGGGTTTTGTAGCTATGGACAAAAGGAAAGGACACTTTGGAAGAGGGGTCAGAGTGATGTATTACATGCTTGAAAGTTGAAAAAAAGAGCCATGGACCAAGGAATGCAGGTAACTAGTATTTGGGAGCTGTGAAGAGCGAGGAAATCATCCTCCTCAAGAGCCTGTTTGTACTTCTGAGTACTGTCACCTTACAGAATTGTAAGATAATAAATTTTTATTGCTGCAAGCCACTGTTATAAGAGCAACATTTGTTTTTAAAAAAGAAAAGGGTGGGGGCTGGAGAGATAGCCTAGCGGTTAAGAGCGCCGACTGCTCTTGCAGAGGACCTGGGTTCGATCCCCAGCACCCACATGGCAGCTGAGAACCGTCTTTAACTCCAATTCCAGGAGAACTCCAGTTCCAGGGGAATCCGACACCCTCTTCTGACCTCCGCGGCTTTGCACAACATGGGTGCACAAACCTACAAGCAGACAGTACATTCATACACATACAAAATAAATAAATAAAATTTAAAAAAAGAATTAAAAAAAAAGAAAAGGGTGCAGACTAGAAATGTAATTAGTAAGAGCTCTAAGACATATGAAACAAAAATGGACAGAATGAAAGAGGGAGACATGCATACATGCAGTTGGAAATTTTAAGACCTTTCTCTTATCAACTGGTGAAGCATTTAGACAAAAACAACAAGCTTTAGGGACCTAAACACCTGCTTCCTGCTCCTCCAGAGGACCCGAGTTCAGTTCCCAGCACCCATGTCCAGCTGTTCACAACTGTGTGCCCATCAACACACATGGCATAAATTCACACAGGCACACACACATAAAGAAATAAAAATCTTAAAAAAAAAATGCTGCACGCAGTTTGAGAAAGCACTTCCTTGCAATCATGGTACATTGATCAGGGCTAGACACATGCTGGGCCCTAGAAGTCTCTGTACATGTAGAAGGATTACACTCATTTCAGGAAACAGAAGAGAAGTCATGTTAAACACGCGTTCTGACCACAGTAGAATTAAATGAGATGTTTTCAGCAGAGTAATAAAACACTAGGTATTTTGAAGTGAAACAAAATTAAGTAGCCAAACAGTTACAAATAATCCAGATAAAAGGAAAAAGTCACGTGGGAAAAATACAAATACTTCAACCAGCAAAAAATGAAAACCACAATATGTCAAAAATATGATTTGTGGCTGACACAGTGCTTAACAGGAAATGTATATCTTTAAAAGCCTTTGAAAAATGTGTTTTCAACGTTCAGAAGGTATTCCTCTCAAGTTAGAACTGATCATCTACATTGTATTTTGCACAGCTATTTTTCAGTATTACAATCACAATACTGTAATGCATCTACTTGTTAACATACCCATCCACTTTGCCCTCAGCCCTTCCTTTCCTCGAATACCTCACTGTGTATCCTAGTCACCTATTTCCCAAGTGCTGTCCTTGTAGGTGCACCTTCTTACCCAGTGTAGCTAGCTCCTAGAACAGTGGAGGCCTTCTGAAGACAAGTCCTATCACTCTTTCCAATTCTTTGTTTCTGGTTTGTAGCATAGTATATGACCTTAGTAAATTTTCTGTAAATGTTAAAGAAATGATAAGGAATGGACCTTTATCTTCATGAGAACCCATGGTGACAGGCAAAAGAGTTACCCCATTTTACAGTTGAGGAAATTGAGGCTATGGTCTCAATAAATAAATAACAATACCAGGTTTCCCATATTCCTCAAATGTTGCTTTAAGCCTATGAATTGCTGACTGCAGTTTCCCCATTAGAAAGAATCGTCTCCCAGTCGAAATGCAAATTCTGTTCCAGGATTAAATCCTGAGTCTTGACCTAGAGGTCAAGCCAGGACCTTGAGTCCTGGCTGTCTTCTCATAGGGCCCTATAGGAAGTCAGCCATGCTGAACTTGCACTTTCTATGTCAAATGGAAACTTAGACCCAGAACCTGAGGTACCTCTCACCTAGATAAGACAGGGGAGCTGCTAGTAACCAGTGGAGCTAGCAGCACCCTGGTCCCCACCTCCTCACTGACTTTGTGGCCTTTACAGGAAGCTTTTAGAAGCTTGAGGTTGCCAGTCTCAGGCATTTCAGGCCTAAGCCAGCTCTCAGCCACCCACACTGGTGGGGCATGCTCTCTTAGCTTCTTGTTTCTCTATTTTCTACGTAGGTTTCAGTTTTTAGCTTGGGTTTGTTTCCCCTTTGTCTCTGGTTCAACTTCCTTTTCCTGTTTGGTTTTAATTAGTGTCTAAAAACCATTGCTGTCTTCAGAGGGTCTGTGGTCCTCTGATCCCTGTAGCCTGGTAGAGCATAGGACTCTCTTCCACAGGGTTCCCTGTATAGCAGCCCTCCCAGCCATGGCACCAGGGTGAGTACTGGGGCCCAGAGGGGACACATGGGTGTCAAGGGGAAGCCTAGAATCTTAATGTTGAAGGCTCTGTAGAGGTCATCTCAGGTCCCCTTGGATACCAATCGGTGATGGGAACATGCAGGAGCTACAAGGCAAGGGAATGACCAAAGTCAGACAACAAGTTAATAGCCTTACTCCCCTCTGCTAGTCTTTCCAGCCCCACGCTGATGATGTTTGTGACATTGAATGGCTTCTGAGTCAAAAAGGACTCACTCAGAAGTTAACTACCTACCATGGAGGGTAGGAAGGCCATTCTCAGCTCTTTAAGGAGAGTGTTGTTTGACTCAAGTGTGGGTGGTGGGCCCAGATGTCTCTCCAGAATGGCGGGATGCAGGTTGTTTGCTGTGCCTGTGGACCAGGACTGGAGACCCGGGCTGCTTTTAGAGTAGATACTGAATGGCTATGACCTGGAGGGAGACTTGTCCCCTTTGTCAGTGGTCCCACAGACTGTTGAGCATTGTGTGAGTGCCAGGTGATCTATAAACAGTGCTCTGTGTTGTGAGTGCTCTTTCTAAAAGTGAGCCTGTGGTATGGACATGAGTGTGCCTGCCTTGTAACTGCATGAGAGATTATGACAGGACAGCGTTTTCGCCATAGGTCTGGGACTTTTATTAAATAAATTTAATATAGTTTTGTGTTACTACATAAAATAATCTCTAGTGCCAGGCATGGTGGCGCATGCTTTAATCCCAGCACTTGGGAGGCAGAGACAGGTGGATCTCTGTGAGTTCATTCCAGACCAACCTGGTCTACATAGTGAGTTCCATGCCAGCTGGGGCTACAGAGAGACCCTGTATAAAAAAATAAAAAATAAATAAAAAGATAAAAAAATAAACTCTTGGTGTAAAAAAAATTAGTTTGCAAGATGCTATTTTATGAATATCCTTCTTTGAGTCTTTTGCTCCTCTCAGATAGGTGAGGAAGGTATGACTGCCCTACACCTGCTGTGTGCCTGAGAATGTACTGAGACCCTGACAAGCTGTCCACCTACTTGAGGAAGAACTAGACCCTCAGCTCATTCAGAGCCCTCACCCAAAGGTTTTCTGGGATGTCTTTGGTCTCCTTAGACACGTTTTGTACCAAGTCATTTGAATGCATGTGATAGCAAGTGGAGCCTGGATATTGCTCCTATGCAGTAAGGGGAGTAGCTGTCCCCTCCTAACGCAGTCTCCACTAAACAGCTGTAGCTCAGAGTCCACCCAGGCCAGTGAAACAGGCAGGTTTTGTTGCTTGGGTTTTGGTGGCTCTATGCCTGCCCCTTTGCAGCCAGTTTTCTACCATTTTGCCAGTTTCTCTGTAGCTTCAAAGGAATTGTAGGTAGAATTGTGAAGAACAGAATGCTCAGAGGTTGTATTCTTCAGAACAGTACCAGAAGTAAATTGGGAGGATGCACACCAAGGCTTTTAAAGATCTTTAAACATTTAGAATTTGGAGACGTGCTACCTGGAATGACCTGGAGACAGTTGCAGAGTCTTCGGACCATCAGAGCTTTGGACCTCTAGCTCTCCATTTCAGCCAGAATAAATCTGCCTTATCTTCTTTACAGATACCCCCACCCCCCCGAATTTCTCTGAGGAAAACACCCTTTGTATCACTGTGAGTGGTAATGATTTTGAAGTCTGAATGCTACTGACCTAGTCTGGCTCTGAGGAGTTAGGATTGGGCGAGACCTGTCTGCACTGAGTTAGTAGCCAAACTAAGGCAAAAGCCCAACTTTGCTGGTGCCTCCTTTTCTATCAATACTGTGTCCTTGTCCATGACCTGATGCTGGTTTCTGTCCTGGGGAGCCGCAGCACCCCTCGTATGGGATAGGATGGTGTCCAGATTTCCCAATTATCTTGGCATCCATAGTGGGGCTACAGAGGGCTTCTTGTCACCAAAATGCTCCTTATCAGCGCTGGCTTTGGCCACTTCTGGATCAAGAAACCTTTTGGAGCACCTAGTCAAAGATTGGGTTCTGGAATTCTCTTGAGGGCTTTTTGTACACAGAACACTGTTGCACCACGGTTTCGTCTCTGTCTCTCACTAGAACTGAAGATGGGAAAGGAGCTTCTGGTCCCCTTCACAGGCTCAGTAACTGAACTTCAGAAATAGACAGACAGTGAAATGACAGATTTGTCACACACAGGTATCACATGAAGACAAAGCAAAGCACCCAGTACAAAGAGAAACCCAAAGCTGCTGTAGGTACTAGGAAGAGAGAGCTGAGCCACATGGGTGGTCTGGTCTGCAGTACTAGGAGCAAGGGAAGGCCAGGAATAGCCACAAAATCACGATGAGAGCTAGAGACACAGCAGCTGGAGCCATGCAAGAATAGTGGGCCAGCGTCGACATGCAGACATTTGAAAATGATACGAGGAGCAGAAGGGGACCACAAATACCCTGAGACAGAGCAGGTAAGTGGGCTGGAAGGTCAGGGAAAGAACAGGGAGGCCCAAGCAGTGTGAGTGTTGGAAAAATGGAGGGAGACAAGGGCCCAGGCCTTAGCACACAAAGCCTGCCAGCCACGTGGAAGAAGTTCATTTTTACTCATCTAGTTATGGGAAGCTTTGGAGGATGCTAAGCAAAGGGGAAGACAACTGATAGAAGTCTGAGAAAGTTCACACTGGCTGCTCTGGGTAATAGTTGGCACTGTAATAAGAATGGAGGCAGAAAGACCTCTTGGGAGGCTGCTACTGCCGTCCAGGTCAGAGGTGTTATACCAGCAGGGACCAGTGGCAAGATGGAGAGAGGTGGCCAGATTCAGGAAGGATGTTCGAGGGATAGCCTGCAGGACTTCCAGGTGTATCCCATATGGGTGTGAGGAAAGCACAGGAGCCATACATGACTCAGGTGGTGGTTCCAAGAGGAGCAGCGCTGAGAAGATAGAAGAGGGTGTCAGATTCCCTGAAACTAGAGTTATGGACAATTGTTAGTTGACTACTGGTAATCAAACATGGGTCCTCTGCAAGAACAGCCAGTGCTCTTAAACCACTGAGCCATCTCTCCAGCCCCTGCTGCACCCATATCTTGTAGAGTATTTCCTATGTTTTCTTCTAACAGTTTTAGCATTTCAGGTTTCATATTGAAGTCTTTGGTCTTTGGAATTTACTTTTGTGCAGGATGATAGAAATGGGTCTAATTTCATTTATTCCACATGTGGAGATCCAGTTTGTTGTTGTTGTTGTTGTTGTTGTTGTTGTTGGTCTTTTTGAGACAGGGTCTTCCTGTAGCCCCAGGTGGCCTGGAACTCGCTATGTAGACCAGGCTGGCCTCCAACTCACAGAGATCCGCCCACCTCTGCCTCCATGTGCTGGGATTAAAGGTGTGTGCCACCACTCCTGGCACAGAGATCCAGTTTTGCCAGCACCATTTGTTGAAGATGCTGTCTTCCAGTGTGTGTTCTTGGCACCTTTGTCAAATATTAGGTTGGAAATTTTGTGTGCCCATATTTGGATCTTCTGTTTTTGTTCCAGTGCTATGCTGTTTGTCTATAGCTCTGTAATATAGTTTGAGATCTGGTATGGCAATCCCCCCAGCATCATTCTTTGTGCTCAGGATTGCTTTGGCTATTCAGGGTCTTTTATGATTCTGTGTAAATTTAGGATTTTTTTTCTATTTCTGTGAAGACTTTCATGGGAATTTT
>VZQC01009467.1:3445951-3609169 GCA_009823505.1 Rhizomys pruinosus | reverse complement strand
ATCTGGGATGGGGTGGGGGTGGGGGGAGGGAAAGGGAAATAAGCCTGAACTGAATTGGAAAAAATGTATGAAATGCACAAAGCACCAATAAAAACTAATTTAAAAAAAATAAAAAAATAAAAAAATAAAACTAGTAGCATTTATTTTATGCAACCAATGTTTGATGTGGATGTGCTTAGAATTTTAACGTCCTCTTGGTGGGTTGTTCCTTTAATCACTTCAAGTGGTCTTTATTTCTCTTGACTAGCTTTGGTGTGAACTTTATTTGGTCAGATATTAAATAATAACACCTGTTCATTTTTAGTTCCATTTGTTAGTGATATCTTTTTCAGTTCTTTTCCCAAGATAGTATATAGCTTTGATGGTGGAGTATGGTCCTTAAAGGCAGAAAAATATGGATACTATTTTTAAATCAAATCTGGTAGACTAAGTCTTTTTATTTAGTAACTGAGACCATTGATATTCAGTTATTAGTGAAAGATGTGAATTAATTCCTGTCATTTGGTTGAATTCGTAGTCCTTGATCCATAATTGTTTAGCTAATGTTATAGCATATTTTCTCCCTTCCCATAGTCTCTTGGGTGTGTTTATCATTCCCTTTTTAAATGTTTTGTTTATTTGTATGTGTATAAGTGTCTTCCCTGCATCCTTGTAAGTACACCCATGTTTTGCTGTGCCCATGGAGGTCAGAAGAGGGTGTTGGATCCTCTTCAGTTGGAGTTGGTTGTTAGCTGCCATATGGATATTGGAAACCAAACTTGATTCCTCTGCAGGAGCAGACAGCACTCTTAACTGCTGAGCCACCTCTCCAGCCTCTATCATTCTCTTCAGTTCAAAGATTTCCTTCCAGTTTCCTTTGTAGAAGTAGTTTAGTGATCATAAACTATTAGCCTGTTTTACCATGGAACGTTTTTATTTATCCATCAGTTGTGATAGTGTTTCTGGGTACAGTAGCCTGGGCTGGTAGCTGTGGCCACTTGGAACTTGAAATACACATTTCTGTGCCCTTCTTCCCTTTAACTTTTCTGTAGAGAGGTCAGCTGTTGTTCTGATGCGTTTGATGGTGTATATGACTTGGCACTTCTCTCTTGCAGCTCTCAATGCATTTTGTTGGTTCTTTACACTTAGTGATTTAACTATTGTATGACATGGGGACTGTGTTTTCTGAGCTTGTCTATTTGGTATTCTATATGACCCTTGTACTTGGTTCAGGCTCTTCCCAGGTTCAGTAAATTTTCTGTTATGATTATATTGAAAATATTTTCTATGACTTTTTCATGATGTTCTGTCATTAAATTCCTTCTGGGGGGCACACACAGCTGCCCACCTTCTCCTCCCGTAGTTCCAAAGACAAAGCAAGGTACAAATTCTCCAAACCAGTTTGAAAATCCTAGTGAGTGTATTTGGACTTGCTTGCAGAGGAATGGGTGAGTAATGTGGGTGCCCCCTCAATGGGCATACAGGAAAGTCCCTGTCCTGGCATGGATGCTGTGACTTCTCTCTGGCTACCCAAGATGTCAAGGGTGGGAGAGATGTACCTAATGGTAGTCTCTGTTTATATAGCCTTATCCCCTCCCCCTCATACAGCCAAGGCTGACTGGATGGTTGGGAGGAGTGGCCGAGTCCCCTGGCTTCTCCCTTTCCATCAGAAGGCCAACAGTCAAGCTCATAATCCTGGGGAAGCAGGTGTCTCTAAGTGTGGGAAGGCATCTGATGTCCAGGTCAGTTTTTCCATGCTACACTTCACCCCTTCCTCCAGCTCTTACATTCTTTCTGCCATTCTCTTCTACAAGAGTCCCTGAGCTTTGGCGGGGTGAAAGAGATTGGATGGTTTCTCCCATTGTGGAGCAAAATCAAGCTCTCGGGTCTTTTCGTCATTTGTTTCTAAAGGACTGTTGACTCTCTTTAGAGTTATTCCTTCTTCTATAAAAACACAAGTAGAGAGAAGCAGGAACATGTAAACAAACAGTGGCTGCTATAACTCAACCTATGGGTGGAAGAAAGCACAGTGCTGGGACAGTACCTTAGCAAGTGCATCACATTCATCCAAGAAAGAATTGGTGTGGCTTTCCCACTGGGGCCATAACTTCCCCTGCTACTGGGGGTCGACCTGGCTTACAGTATCAGATATGTGTTCCTCCCTGATGAGCAGGCATTAAATCCAGTTGGATGTTTGGTTTTGCTGCTTGTACATACATACACTAGACGAGCCATTACTGTACCAGCAGGAACACCTTACCTGGCATGTGATAGTTTAGCATGCAGGGTTCATCATTAAGCAGAACTTTGGGGACTGTCTCCCCTAGTGATCTGCATAGCACCCTCTACTGGCAGGGTGTTTCATGCTTTGTCCCAGCTGGATCTCTCATTCCTGCGCTTGTGTCATGCCATGTCTTCAGCAATAGGGTCTTACTATTGCCTTCTGGTGTGTGACCAACATCAGTGGCAATAGCCTTTATTGTTTTTGGAGCCTCCAGAGCGTCCCTGACCAATAGCTCTTAGGGGGAAGCCCAATCCTGGTACTGGAAAATTTATTTCACAATTATACAATTTGGAAGAGCCTCTTTTTTAATCTTTCTTTTTTTTCTCTTCTTTATTTTTTTCATTTTTTTGACAATAAGTAATAATTTATGAGTACAAGCATCCTTCATGTAAAACCAATTTGCAAGCAGTTGCGCTCAAACCCACACAGCCCAAGGGTCCCACCATCCAGCTGGGGGGGCTTGTATGTACAATCAAGTTGATCAAATAAGTGTCCAGTCTATATTGCTGTAGTTTCACCATTCATCCCAATCACAGCCCTTACATTCTACCATGTCCTCTCTTCCGCAGATTGTTCCCTAGGCTTAGAAAAGGGGCACAGATAGACAAGAGACAGAACAGTCTACTTTCTCTGGAGCTGTTGTTTTAGACTCTGCTCAGTTCTGGCTGTTTCCTTTCATGGGCTGACAGTTTGTCCAGGAATAGCCTTTCAGTCCTACTAATGAAGCACAAGCAATTAGATATATAGGTATTTAAACAGTACTATTTTTTATGGTAGGTTACTTTGATATAGACACAGTTGTTTGGATGGTATGTTAATCCATGAATTATATTTTTTCTGTAAAATATGACAGGGTCTTACTGTGGCTTATATCATCTCCTAACCACTAGAGGATGTAAGCTTGTGGCAACAGCTGTGGGTTGTTCCTCCAAGGAGAGAGCTAATAGCCAATTAGATTTGGGATATACAGACACATGGCTGCCACTGCTGCACAGTATTTCCAGGCAGGTGAGGTGTAGCTGGTGCTGACGGAGGAGTCTTGCTTGACTCAAGGAGATCTATATTTGCTTTATTGGTTTAGTGGTCTTTGGTAATACTCTCTGGCATTCAAGAGACCAACTGTACCCTTGCAAGTGCGGTCTCAATACACCTTTCCTATGCTTACATCAGGTCTTCGACAGCAGGGCATTATCACCTCTGTTCTTGCAGGTATCCCAGTTTACAGGCAAAAAGCCTTTACATTTTGTGGGGGAGGCTTGGATCCCCTGGCCAACATTTCCTTGGTAGAATAATCCATTGCTGATATCAGAGCTCTCCTGTATTAATATATTTTGCTTAAATGCACAGCTTAAGGAGACTTTAGTATTATATTTTGTTCTGAATAGAAAATAATCCTTTTCACAGTTCCTATTTCTATTAGTCAATTAAAGAAGACAATTTTACCAGTTTTATAAGAGATTACCTCTATAACAGTTGGCTCCAATTTACAGTTAGAAGACGACCTCATCATCATCATATTCCTCCTTGTTCTATGAAGGGGAGTTAAGAAAGTCTCTTGTATTAAAACTTTGTGGCACCTAAAAGGTAAGTTTTGTTAGGACTCATTATAAACAGTTGTTACAAGTAGGATCCACAGAGGGGTTTGATGCCTGTAGCAGTCTGAGGCATTTATTCCTTTCAATGTTCATATGGGCCAACCTTTCTGCTGGCACTTCCTGGTACATCCTACACAATGCAAAGCTGTATATTTTCTTTCTCAGCCATTAAGTTGGTGACATTTTGACCTGTGGGAACATACAAATCTTTTCCCGTAGTTAGTTTTAAGATTTAAATTGCAAAGTTTTTGACAAAAAGATTTCATAATTATCTGTATCCCCCCTTTTTATTTTAGATTTGTATTTTTTGACCCATGAGTCTCAAAAAGGCAGTTGTAGTACACATACCTATAGGCAGGAATCAAGGTGCAGATTTCATCAAATTCACCCAAGCTGTTTGGGTGACTGTATGTCATTAACTTGGGAAGCAAACTTAATTCCTTAAGTTAAATCATCCTACAGGTAAAAGAGAATGCTACAAGATGATACTGTACAACAGAAAAATTATAGAGAACATTTGTATGTGCCAATCCCAAAGTTATTGTTATACAGATTTTAAGTAAAACAAATGTGGACAATTTATATTTCCAATTAACTCAGATACATTACCGTTTTTATCAAAACTTTTAAACCAATGCTGTTTAATATACACATATTTAATTTACTAAGTCCTAAAACACCATGTAACCTGTAGACAGAGTCTGGGCAAAATTGGAACTTGTGGAACTCACGTCAATTAAATATACATTAATCGAATATAGACACGTGTCCCTCTCCTGCCCGTCCCACCCCTCCTGATTCACCATTTCAGTCAGTTTTCTGATGCAGTCTTTCTGTTGTTGTTGTTCTTTTAATATGCATCCCTCTCCACAAGAAATATTTACAACTGGATTATTGGCACTAGTATCCACAGATGAGGGATACCATTCATTGTTTTTCTGGGACTGTGTTACTTCACTTAATATGATATCTTCTAGCTCCATCCATTTAGCTGCAAAGTTCATGATGTTGTCTTTCTTTACTGCTGCATAGAACTCATTTGTGTACATGTTCCACATTTTCTCTATCCACTTGTCAGTTGAGGAGCATTTGGGTTGGTTCCAGCTTTTTGCTATTGTGAAAAGAGCTGCAATACATATAGCTGGACATGTATTTCTACAGTAAGATGAGTCTTGTGGGTATATACCCAGGAGTGGTATGACTGGGTCAAATGGCAAGCTCATTTTGAGTCTTCCATGGGTTCTCCACACTGATTTCCATAGTGGCTGTACAAGTTTACATTCCCACCAGCAATGGATGAGTGTTGTCCTTTCCCTCCAACCTCTCCAGCACTCGATATCATTTGTTTTCTTGATCTTGACCAGTCTTATCGGAGTGAGATTATATTGTTTCTTTTGATGTACAGAAGCTTTTGAGTTTAATGAGGTCCTATTTGTCAATTGTTGATCTTATTTCTTGTGCAGCTGCTGTCTGATTTAGGAAGTCTTTTCCTATGCCTATGTCTTGCAGTCTGCTGCCAAGTTTCTCTTCTATCACCTCCAGAGTTTGGGGTTTCACATTGAGGTCTTTGATCGATCTGGAATTGGCTTTTGTACAGGGTGAGAGGTAGGGGTTTAATTTCATTCTTCTACAGGTGGCGATCCAGTTTTGCCAACACCACTTGCTGAAGATGCTGTCTTTCCTCCATTGTGTCTTCTTGGCCCCCTTGTCAAATATGAGGTGGCTGAAATTGTATGTGCTCAGGTTTGGATCTTCAGTTTTATTCCATTGGTCAGCAGGTCTGATTTGTGCCAGTACCATGCTGTTTTTATGACTATAGCCCTGTAGTGTAGTTTGAAATCTGGTATAGAGATTACCCCCTGTATTGCTCTTTTTACTCAGGGTTGCTTTGGCTATTCGGGGTCTTTTGTTTTTCCAAATAAAATTGAGGATTTTTTTTCCAAGCCTGTGAAGAAACTCTTGGGGATTTTGATTGGGATTGTGTTAAATCTATACACGAGTTTGGGTAGGTTGGATATTTTCACTATATTTATTTTCCCAATCCATGAGTATGGGAGGTTTGTTCATCTTCTGATGTCTTCCTCAATTTCCTTCTTCAGGGGTTTAAAATTTTTGTTGTAGAGATCCTTGGTGTCTTTGGTTAGGTTTGTTCCTAGGTATTTTATTGCTTTTGAGGCTACTGTGAATGGGAAGGTCTCCTTGTATTCCTTCTTCAGTTGCTTGTTGTTGGTGTAAAGGAAAGCTACTGATTTTTCTAGATTTATTTTGTATCCTGCCATTTACTGAAGTACTTAATCATTTCGAGGACTTTTCTGGTGGAGTTCTTAGCATCCCTTAGGTAGACAATCATGTCGTCAGCAAAAAGGGATAGCTTGACTTCCACTTTTCCAATTAGAACTCCTTTAATTTCCTTTTCTTGCCTTATTGCTCTAGCAAGGGTTTCAAGCACTATATTGAAAAGGAGTGGTGACAGCGGGCAGCCTTGCTGAGTTCCTACCTTTAAGGGGAATGCTTCTGTCGTTTCCCCATTTAGGATGATATTGGCTGTGGGTTTCCTGTATATGGCTTTGATTACATTGAGGAATGATCCCTCCAGTCCAAGTCTCTCTAGGACTTTGAACATGAAGGGATGCAGGATTTTGTCAAAGGCTTTCTTTGCATCAATTGAGATGATGGTGTGGTTTTTGTCTTTCCGTCCATTTATATGCTTGATGATATTTATTGATTTTTGTATGTTGAACCTTCCCTGCATCTCTGGTATGAATCCAACTTGGTCATGATGGATGATCTTCTTGGTGTGGGTCTGTATGCGATTTGCCCATATCCTGTTTAGAATTTTGGCATCTGTGTTCATTAGGTAGATGGGTCTATAGTTCTCTTTTTTGGTTGTATCTTTACCTGGTTTTGGTAATAGAGTGATGCTGGCTTCAAAGAAGGAATCTGGGAGAACTCCCTCCATTTGTATCCTTCTAAACAACTTGAGTAGTAATGGTTGTAAGTCTTTTTGAAATATTTTATAGAATTCTACCGTGAAACCATCTGGGCCTGGGCATTTTTTGGTTGGGAGGTTACTTATTACATCTTCAATTTCTTCATGTATTATTGGTCTATTTAAGCTGTCGATCTCTGATCTCTTCTTGGTTGAGCTTTGGTGATTCCCAGGATTTCAGATATTCATCTATTTCTTCTAGGTTTTCAAACTTAGTAGAATATAGGTTTTTGAAGTATTCCTGTATGATTGTCTGGATCTTTTCATTGTCTGTTGTGATATTTCCCCTTTCATCACAGATTCTATTGATTTGGAGTTGTTCCCTCTTTCTTTTGGTTAACTGGGCTAGAGGTCTGTCTATCTTGTTTATTCTCTCAAAGAACCAACTTTTGGATTCATTGATTTTTTGTATGGTTTTCTTTGTTTCTATTTCATTGATCTCTGCTCTGATTTTTGTTATTTCTTCTTGTCTGCTCCGTTTAGGGTTCATTTGTTGTTGTCTCTCGAGTATTTTTAGCTGCAGTGTTAGATCATTCACTTGTGCTCTTTCTGTTTTTTTAATGTAGGCACTTAGAGCTATAAACTTCCCTCTTAGGACTGCTTTTAAAGTGTCCCATAGGTTTTGCTGTGTTGTATTATCATTGTCATTCAGTTCCAGGAATGTTTTTATTTCTTTCTTTATTTCTTCCTTGACCCACTCATTATTCAGGAGAGTGTTGTTTAGTCTCCATGTGTTCCTGTAGGTTGTAGGGTTTATTCTGGTGTTGATATTGAGTTTTATTGCACTGTGGTCTGATAGAATGCATGAGATTATTTCAATCTTTTTATATTTGTTGAGTTTTTTCCTGTGTCCCAGTATATGGTCTATTTTGGAGAATGTTCCATGAGGTGCTGAGTAGAAAGTGTATTCTCTGGTGTTTGGGTGAAATATTCGATAGATGTCTGTGAGGTCCATTTGGTGTATTGTGTCATTTAGTTCAGATGTCTCTCTGTTTATCCTTTGTCCTGTTGATCTGTCTAGGGGACTTAATGGGGTATTGAAGTCCCCTAGTATTAGTGTGCTGGGGTTAATCTGTGCCTTGAGATCCTGAAGAATTGTCTTTATAAAGTTTGGTGCACCGGTGTTTGGTGCATATATATTTATGATTGTGAAATCTTCATCGTCAATTGTTCCTTTAATAAGGATGTAATGGCCCTCTTTGTCTCTTTTGATTTCTTTTGCTTTGAAGTCTATTTTGTCTGATATTAGAATAGCCACACCCGCTTTCTTTTTGGTACCATTTGCTTGGAATACTTTCTTCCAACCCTTCACCTTAAGTTGGTGCCTATCCTTGAAATTGAGATGGGTTTCTTGTAGACAGCATATAGATGGGTTTTGTTTCCTAATCCATTCTCCCAGTCTATGCCTTTTGATTGGGGAGTTTAGCCCATTAATATTTAAGGTTATAATTGAAAGATGGATGTTGCTTCCTTTCACTTTATTATCCATTTGGACTTCTAGCCTCTGATTTTGCTCCTATGGTTATGTTTTTATTAGTTTCTTTTCCTAGGTGTTTGAGGATTGTTGCTCCTCTCTTCTGCCCTTTGAATTGCTTCAAGTATTTTATGAAGAGTTGGTTTTCCAGACATGTATTCCATCATCTTGTTTATGTCATGGAAGATTTTTCTCTCTCCTTCAAGTATAGTCGACATTTTTGCTGGGTAAAGTATTCTGGGTTGGCATCCATAGTCCCTTAACACAGGGAATGCTTTGCTCCATGTTCTTCTTGCTTTCATGGTTTGAGGCGAGAAGTCAGTTGTAATTCTGATGGGTTTCCCTTTGTATGTGACTTGTTTTTCTTTTGTGGCCCTCAGAATTTTGTCTTTGTTTTGGGCATCTAGCATTTTAACTATGATATGGCGTGGGGTGTTTCTTTTCTGATCTTGTCTATTTGGGGTCCTATGTGCTTCTTGTATTTGTATGGGCTTGTCTATTTTTAGTTTGGGGAAATTTTCATCTATTATTCTGTTGAAGATCTGATCAATACTATTCTCTTGAGATTCTTCTCCTTCCTCTATTCCTATGATGCGGAGGTTTGGTCTTTTCATAGTGTCCCATATTTCCTGGTTGTTCCACTTTTGTGTATTTTTAAATTTTTCATAATCTTTATTTGAGCTTTTTAATTGCTCTGTGTTATCTTCCAGGTCTGATATTCTTTGTTCTGCTTCCTCCATTCTACTTCTGAGGCTTTTTCCTTTTCTTTCTTCTTGATTGACTGAGTGTTCTAATTCCTTTTTTGTTTCCTCCTGTGTTTTCTTTAGTACCTCCATTTCCTTTTTGAGCTTCTCAATCTCTTCTTTGTGCTTCTCAATCTCTTCTTGGTGCTCCTTTCTTCTTTGGTTGGCTTCCTTTTTCAGTGTTTCTACTTCCATTCTGAGTTTGTTTTTTTCTCCCTCTAGTTCTTTCTGGAGTTTGTCATTCTGTTCCTTTAGTTCTTTCCGAAGTTTGTCATTGTATCCCTCTAGGTCCTTTTTGAGTTTTTCATTCTCTCTCTTTAGTTTTCTGAATTCTTCTTTATTTTCTTTAATTTCTCTGCAGAGGTCTGCAATTATTCATCTAAGATCTGTTCCTTGGGTCACCTCCAGGGGGATCCCATTGTAGCTATCTCCTACAGGTTTGGTAGAGCCTGGTGCGGGATTATCCTGCTCCTTTCCCATGCTGTCCCTTCCTCGTGTCCTTGGCATGTGTGTTTCCCTTTTGTGATTCAAATCACAAAGTCTTTTCACTATGTTAGTAGCTGGTTTTGCTTGCCTCCTTCGGATGCTTTTTTTTTCTTTCTTTCCTCCACCTTGTTTATGGAGTATTGACTTGTCTGGGTTTCGGGCTTTCAATTTTGTTTATATATTGGATATCGGAAGTCTAAGTCACTCTTCCCTTCCTGTTCTGAATCTTCTCCAAAGAAAGAAGTCCACTTGGATACTGTCTCATCCATTCCAGTTGTGGGGGGAGGGGGGATATTCCTGACTTAGCCCACTGGAGTGACTTCTGGGCTCCTGGGGCCATCCCCCACAAAGACACAGAGGCACCGAACCTGGCACCACCAGCTGCAGAGGCAAAGGGCTATTTTTTATTTTTATAAGCTATCTGTTTACACTTTGGCATCTATAGGCCCTGACCATTGTATACTTTCCCCAACTATCCTGGTGCATATCACTTGTGCATTACCCAACTACAAAGTTTCCAAGAATTTCACAGCTATTCCCAGCCCTGGTACTCCTTTGTGAATATAATTTTCATCTTTGTTTATTTGGTTGTACTTAATACCTCTCCAATGGGTTTCATATCTGTAAACACTCAGATGTCAACATTGTATACTAAATCAAGCATAACCAAGGTCTAACATAGCAATGAAAGATTTTACACAATTGTATCAATTGTTTTCCCAACAGATCCATATTGGGTACAATAGTACGGATAAGAGGCATTAATTTAGTTAGTTCTTCATTACCTGTACTCCTTTTCATGAAGCCATTTGGTATCCTGGTGTTTTTATATGGAGCCTCCCTGCATTTCTTTATCCTTGTTAAACTCATTGGGGCTGGCTCAAGCTGCCTGTCCCTGCACAGGACCAAGGACCAGTAGTACCTGGTGCACCTGTTGAGTCTCTGCATAAGACAGGCCCTGGGTCTGACTCCTGGCTGTAGCCACACATTTTGTCTTTGTTTGGCAAACTGCCTTCACCCTTAGCAGAACTTCACTCAGGAGAGAAAGGCACCCTGTGTAATCTGGGGAAGGTCATTATCTGCCCCTGGGACAGTTTCTATCTTTTGTATGCCTCAGGCTTTAAAGCCTTCCAGAGGGTCTCTTTGTCACAGAATTTGGCTTTTTGTCAATTTTTTTCTTTAGGAACTTGGGCTTGACACAAAACTTCCCACATTTGCCTTCTAGTAACCAAAACAGACCTCTTTCTCTGTTTTGTCATTTTATATCTCTTTTGGGTCATTCTGTTATTTTACAGACATACTTTACATGCTGGTCTAAGTCACTTAGATCTGTCAAAGCCTCACCTGCTTTATAAAGATTCTGCCCCATTAAGGGACTCAGTACAGTCACTAGAGCTCTGTACCAATCTCGTGGTCCTTGTTCAATCAATTTTTTCCTTAAATCTCTGGCGAAGACATTCTTATCTGGTCCAATGAACTTGGACACTAGATTGCTTTCCTTATACCTAGTTCTCTTGGTAGTCCCTGGCCCTCCTCTATTGTCCTGCAGCCCCTGATATACATGGTGTGCTGGATAGCTTTAGTGTCAACTTGACACACCTGGGTTGAGGGAGCCTCAATTGGGGAATTGGCTCCATTGGATTGGCCTGTGGCCACATCTGCAGAGTATTGTCTGATTGTCGAGCAGTGTGGGAGGACCCAGCCCACAGTGAGTGGTGCCACCCTGGGCAGGTTGTTGTGTATGGTATAAGAAGGCAGGCTGGGCATGAGCCAGGGGAGCAAGCCAGTGAACAGCATTCCTCCATGGCCTGTGCTTCAGCTCCTGCCTCCAGGTTCCTGCCCTGAGTTCCTGCCTTGGGCTCCCTAAGTGACTCAGGAGATGTAAGCTGAATAAACCCTTTCCTCCTCAGGTTGGTGTCAGTCAGCGTGTTTTGTCACAGCAATGGAAGACAAATTAGAACACATGGGAACCTCCACTGAGGATGACTAAGTATCTCTAATGGCTCATACAAGCCAGTACATCTGGAACTGATTTCCCCTGTACTGCCTCAGGTTGTGCAGCCTATGTCTCAAAGAGGTGGCTGGTTATATTGTCTAATTTTAATGCATCTGTAGAACTTAAACTATTATCATCTGCTCCCATGTCTCAAATCCTCACCTGGGACAGATCTCTTATTTTATTTTTTTTAATTTTTTTTCTTGTTTTATATATAAAGATTATGTTACAAATCAAATCTAGACCCATATCCTCCTCCCTACCACCCCTCACCCCACCAGAGCTCACGAATTCTGCCAAACATGTTTTTCATCTTTTTCTCAGTCACAAGCAGACCAACCTCATCTAAGCAGTCCCTCATTGACTCTCTCTCTCCAGGTGATTCCAGATTGTGTCAATTTGACAGTTTAAACTAAACATCACAGTAAGTAAAAGTGAGTCAACATGCCTAACTTCACTGCTCACCAGGGAAGGAAGGAAGGAAGGAAGGAAGGAAGGAAGGAAGGAAGGAAGGAAGGAAGGAAGGGGCATGGCAAGGTTGCTGATCCCGTTCTGTCTACTCCATTCACCATCCGCCATCACATCCCCCAGTCAGCTCACAAAACAGAGTGAGTCTCACACAGCGCTCTCTTCCTCAGCTGCCCTTGGCATTCTTGATGTTTCCATTCCTCTTGTCCTTGTGGCAGAAGGGAAGATCATGGTCAGGAAGTCTTCAGAATGAACAGCACAGGACTGGGCTCTTCTGTTTAACTTGCCGAATACTCAGCTGCTTGCAGACTCAGTTTTCTGATGCCAGCTTGTAATTTCAAGTCAGCGCTTCTAACCCAAAGGACAATGATTTTCCATTTCCAGCTGCCCCAGTGGGATCCAGGTACTGTTCACCATGCTCTCTGTCTGAGTCACCAAAGAAGCAGGAAATGCTCCTCTGAGTACCAATGAGGAACCTGGAAAGGTGACTTGACTATCAAATTGCCCTTTGAGTAGGAATGTTGACAAGGGCGTGGGTGTATGTAGTATTCAGGCCAGTGTCCTCTCACACATATTTGCAAGATTTTCCACTCCAGAATTTGAGTCCTTGGACTCAGTAGAAGGAATGTTGTCCATATCAGTCAGGGTTCTTTAAGGGAACATAACTGATAAATAAATATATGTTTTACATACATATATTATAGTACATATATATTATATATGGGGATTTATTAGATTAGCTTACAGGATACAGTCTGAGTAGTCCAACAATATCTGCACCACACTGGAGAAGCTGAGTATCCAGTAGTTGCTCAGTCCACAAGGCTGGATATCTCAGCAGTCCTGATCTGGTATTGAAGGTCTGATGCATTCCTGGAGATCTGCTAGTTTTCAGTCTATGTTGGAATCTGAAGAAATCAGT
The DNA here is from genome assembly GCA_009823505.1 of Rhizomys pruinosus. Classification (NCBI taxonomy): domain Eukaryota; kingdom Metazoa; phylum Chordata; class Mammalia; order Rodentia; family Spalacidae; genus Rhizomys; species Rhizomys pruinosus. The sequence goes on along the minus strand of VZQC01009467.1, from coordinate 3,596,233 downwards.
TCTATCATAGAAGGAATACCACAAGATGAACTTGCCAGTGAGAGAGAAGACAAGCAGGCCAAAAGCAAAAGCTCCCTTCTGCCACGGCCTTTCATACAGGCTGGCATCGGAAGGCAATGCCCATATTTAGGGCGAGACATCCAACTTCAAATAATGTGACCAAGGAAGTCTCTTTCATTTTGATTAATTCCAGATTGAGTCAAGTTGGCAACCAAGATCAGCCATCAAGTTGTCATTTTATCCAAAGTTACTACAGTGAGATTTTATTTGTTTGTTTGTTTATTTATTTATTTATTTAGCCTTTTTGAGACAGGGTCTCCCTTTAGTCCCAGCTGGCCTGGAGTTTGCTATGTAGACCAGGTTGGCCTTGAACTCACAGAGATTTGCCTGCCTCTGCCTCCCAAGTGCTGGGGATTAAAGGCGTGCACAACCGGCTGTGAGATGTCTTTTCTAAGCTACTAGTCCCTGGCTAGAATGGATTTGATTCTCATGGTGTCTTGAATATTCCCGTGTATGGCTGACTTGTCTTTCCTACGTTCCAAGGCTACGTTTCCCTTGCAGCAGAGCCCAATTCCTGAACTTATGGTACGATCAGGTGGTAGACATGGGGCTTCAAAATGGAAAAACATGTGTGAGAGGGATGTAGATGCTGGATATTTAGGGTACAAGCCTGGGCCCTGACAGCCCTAATACGCCAGGTTTGGCTGCCTATCCTCAGTACATTAATGAAAGAGACAGGTGATAGAGAAAATAGAGAAAGGACATTTAATTAATGAGGTCATATTAGAAGTAAAGTGGTCTAGTGACTTTGGATACAGTACTGACATGAGAGTTAGGATTAAATAAAGAGAAGAGGCATGCATAACTAAACTATCCTAGTCAAAGGATGTTCTTACACATAGGTGACCCCTCCGTGTTTCTACTCTTATCTGTGGTATAATAGAAATGGCAAAATAAACTTGGTGGCTAAGAGACCTTACACTGTTAGAGTAATGGAGAGGACAGCCCGCCTCCTGTGGTCACCCCACCTCCTGTGGTCACCCCATACAGCAGCCTTTATTTAGCCAGGATATCACATTCTTATGGCTTTTGTGATTCTGTTATCTGTAAGCCAGGATGTTACCTTTAATGTTATCTGTAAACCAGTATGTTACATTCCCATGGCCTCTAAGATTGGAAGTTACCTGTAAACCATTTATTTTTACCACTTACGTGTTACATGCATTTGCTTACATTTGTCTAGGGGTAAAAAAGATCTTAGAGACTTAGTTCAAGTGCTAACTCCTTTACTAAACAATCATGGGTTATCCCACTAGCATAAAATTAAAACCCTCTGCATACCTGAGTTTGGCTTCAGTCTCCTGATTTTCTGTAACAGTTGGGAAACAAGTTCTTTCTTTTTTTTTTTTTTTTTTTTCTTTTGGTCTTTTTCGAGACAGGGTCTCCCTGTAGCCCCAGCTGTCCTGGAACTCACTCTGTAGACCAGGCTGGCCTTGAACTCACAAAGATCCGCCTGCCTCTGCCTCCCGAGTGCTAGGATTAAAGGCGTGTGCCACCATGCCTGGCGGGAAACAAGTTCTTTCTATGACTGACATGAGACTTCACCCCCCCCCCCAGCTGAGATCCTTATGAATTTCCAGTTCCTTGTAGTCCATCATGATGACAGTCTGATAGCCAGAGGGGTCCATGAATCTCTTTTTCAGAATACCTTTGCTTCTGCCAGGGATTACATAAGGACACTGTATATTGGCACAGGACCAAAAAACCCATGGTTGTTGTGTGACTCCATTCCTGGGGAGACAGGAGCAAGCATCTTCTGACCCCAGACAGGGAACCAATGGCAGACCAAAGAAGGATCCTACTCAAATCCAACCTGGTGAGCCAATGACTTTTAATGGGATTATTTACAGCAGTATGGTTGAGGGCTTACATCACCAAAAGCCCACCCAGGCTGCTTTTCTGAGCCTCTTCTCGGGGTGGGGGAGCTTCTCTGAGAGTGTCTCTCAGAAGTCCTTAGGGCTTATATATGCTTGGAGAAGAAAGAAACTACTGAATCTGGTCAATTTCAAGGTCTTCCTGAAGCTGTTGAGTTGTTGACTTCCTGAGCACAATGTGCTTCCTTGTAGGTGAGATGTTTTACTTCTCCTCAAAGCATCCTGTTGTTTACACCGAGAAGGAAAAGTTACATGCTTATAACTAATTGTATTATTATTTAATCTTCTGTAAGCTTGAATTATTTTGTAGTTTCCTTTTGCTTCATTTACTAGGTAGGTACCTTGAAAGGTGGCCCTAGGAGGACTCAGTGGTGTTTTATTGCTCTGTGATATTTTCACTACCCTGAGGTGTTTTATTATTTGGCAATTTCTTGATACTCTGTGACCCTTTCCACTCACTATGTCTAACTGTTGATAAAGATGTAAAATTAAGAGAACGGGAAGTTCACCAAATGGTTTAATGAAGTACCTGGCTCAATTAGTCCAAGAAACATATGGATCAAATGTGGTAGATAGCCTAGACTTCTGCCAATGATATCTGTTTTTGTAAACTGCAATGACCATGTGACCATTTCTTAGCCTAATTAGCTTGGTCAAACTAGAAACCAAAAGCTGACAGATATCCCATACCCGGGACATATACTTTGTAAGCTACGATGAGCAAGTCAACTCAGGTAGGAATTTTTCCGAGATAACATAGACCATTATGAAAAGAGACACTGGGTCCAGGCACTAGCCATAAAATGATGTGATAAAAATGCCTATTTAAACCCCCATCTGTACTACGGTTCAGGGTCCAGAAAGTCTCAAAGCTTTGGTTGTTAATTCTGGGACCTCATGTATGAGAAAGAATAAGTGAGCTTTGTGATTTTTTTTCTCCTGGGTGAATGCTTGAAGAAGTTCCCATAACAAGACATCCTGCTGCTCACCTTCCTTAGGAACACCCCATTGTTTACCAAGCTTTACTACAAGATGGAAGGTATTGCCTCACCATGATACAGGGGAGAAAGGGGTTCCTCTAGTGGCTTCTTAGTCTCATTCATAAAAGGATTTAAGACTGGATTCAAGTGGAAACTTTAGGACAAATTATTAGAATTTAAAGAAAAATCCTGAGGGCAGGTGAGCCGGTAATCTCAGCAGCTGCCTTAGGAGGAGATGGAGGGGAAGGAAAGGAGCCGTGAAGGTTTGCTGGTTAGGGTTAGGCTCATGTCGAGGGGAGACCCGGTGCAAAACACAGGACTCCGATAAAGATGACTCAGCTTTATTTTGGACATAGGCCTTGGTTTGTGACTGGCCTGCCTGACTTGGGAGCTGGATGACCAGTGTCAAAATGGCCCTGAAGCAGCAGTTTTAAACTCAGGCATACAAGGAAATGATCATACAGTGGAGTGGGAGCGAGGAAGTGGGGGATAGGGCACAGGTGGGCCTGTGGCTGGTACCAGGAGGAACATCTTCAGAGAAACTGGGCCGCCTTCCTTTCATGATTGCAGGAGATTGCAGCAATTTTTCCTCAAATTGCAGGAATGCTGTCCAAGGTGACTGTTTCTCAGAACTCTGCTTCGCAGAACACTGCTTCGGTTGGCTTTATGCAATCCCTGGCTAAGGTGAGTTACAACCTTACAGTTAAGAGCCTGCATGGAGACCAGCCAGACTTGTGGTCAACTGGCAGCCACATGGTGGGGAGAAGGAAGCTTCAGAGGAAAAGTACAGAAATGCAAAATGCTAGGCCAGCCCCAAGTGTTAAAGAAACAATGATTAGAAAAGGGAAATGAAGAAGAAAAGGAGAGAGCTTACACTTTTCTGAAGAATTCTGAAAAGTGGGCAGACTTACAAAGAGCTACATGTCTATGGGAAGGTCCTTAAGGACTGGGCTAGGAGGCAGGATTCCAGGCAGGGAAAGTTCACTATCTCATCAATTCATAAGTAGTCTGCCCATCTATTTAGCATGAGTTGAGGTGAACCTAGCCTTCCTAGGGCTAGTCCTATGACCAGGTGATTGATCAGCAAATCTGGAAAGATGTGTCTTCTAATATATAGACTACAGATTTTGTAGTCTTGACTTACTGGGCTTCCTGCTACTCTATGTTAGGTGGGAGGTCTAAGACAAATGCCAAAAATGGCATTGACTGGGAGGTTCCTGTCCTTCTCTTCCAGCCAGGAGCCCTAGCTTACAAAACCCCACAAGATACCAGATAAAGCCAATACCTAATTCTGGATTCCAAACTGACCGCTGGATCTAAGACCCACCTACAGGGCCCTAAAACCCACCTAATAAGACAATACCCCTGTACTTTGCCAGCAGGTCACCACTTCCCCTCCCTTCCCCTTTAAAAAGCCACTACCCCAGCTCAGGGGTGTGACTTCACTCTGAGATCAGTGAACTCTCCCAGAGAGATCTTTTCCCATTAAACCTTGCTTTTGTATTTTAATTCAGCTAATCTGGTTTATTGTGTCAGTAGAGAAGCCTTTCATTCTAACATTAGGAAATTGCTACACAATGATACAAGCAAGACATACTAACTTTTGAATCCAACAATGAACATCAAATTGGGGAATCTGGAGCTAGTGCAGGCACTCTGAGTTTTTTTTTTTTTTTTTTTTTTCTCTAAGAGCTAGATCTTGAGGCATTTTATGTTATCCTGAGACACTCAGACTTATCTTAATGGCCTGTGCTCCAGTAATAGTTTTACAGGAGAAAGTGACATAATGAGATTTGATTATGGAAAACTGCTGCCAAGGCTGCTGAGCATAGATTTCATGGGCGTTTTATCCCAGAAGTGAGGCCCTTATAGAAGATTAGGTAAGGGACACTAATGGCTGAAGGAAGGTTGGATAAGCTTTCAGTAAGAGTAGACACTCATACAGCATGTTGGAGGTCAATGTTCAAGACTGAATGGTAGGTGGGAGGAGGGCTGGGGATGATGTCCAAACCCTGACTGGGGTAAGTGTGACCATCCTACTGCTATGAAATGTTTCTCTCTGGTGCCCTATCTATTGTACCCTAGACTTGCTTTACTGTACCATGCATTATGTCGCTACAGCAGGGACCCAGCCTCCACTTCATGACTGGCTTCTCAGAGCGTCCCATCTCATCTCTTCCATCCCGTTCCTTCTGCCCCAGGAAGCTTCCCATAGAACTTCCAGGATCATTTATTACTTTATATGGCACATTATGTAGGGCCTAGGTTCTGCCTCCTGGCTTTCATTACTTCCTGGGTTTTGCAGGAGTTAAGGGACATCAAATGAGAATGAACTGAAGGTCAGATCCAAGAGTAAAGAAGGCTGAGAAGGAGTCTCCCGGGGGACACTCAAGGTAGTCCTGGTCTGTGTTTTGTATGCCTTCATGGGCTTCTCTTCTGCTTCTGCACTGAACTCTGGGCTCTTTCCAGACCAGTCTCCCTCCTCCTCAGCATGTCCTTTTCCCATGTAGGCCTGTGCAGGATCCACTGCTTCTGTCTGGTCACTTTTCCCATGTAGGCCTGTGCAGGATCCATTGCTTCTGTCTGGTCACTTTTCCCATGTAGGCCTGTGCAGGATCCACTGCTTCTGCCTGGTCACTTTTCCCATGTAGGCTTGTGCAGGATCCACTGCTTCTGCCTGGTCACTTTTCCCATGTAGGCCTGTGCAGGATCCATTGCTTCTGCCTGGTCACTTTTCCCATGTAGGCCTGTGCAGGATCCATTGCTTCTGTCTGGTCACTTTTCCCATGTAGGCCTGTGCAGGATCCATTGCTTCTGCCTGGTCACTTTTCCCATGTAGGCCTGTGCAGGATCCACTGCTTCTGCCTGGTCACTTTCTGTCCCTTTCCTGCCTGTGGAACCACACCTGTCACCACACAGCCCAAGTGTGAGGGTCTTTGGAGCTCTTGCTCAGACAGGAGCTTCCCCCCAGCCATGACCTTTCTCAGGGTATTGCTCTCCTCTCTGTCTATAGCACCTACCAAGTCTCACATTCTTTCTCTGTCCTACACCATTAGTCTGGGAGTAAGGATAGAACATTGGAAGCCAGAGGCCAGTGAGCAGTTTGCAGCTGCTTTCTTTAGTTTATCCAACTTTGTCCCCATCTGTGGTGGATAGCTTTAGTGTCAACTTGACACACCTGGGTTGAGGGCGCCTCAATTGGGGAACTGGCTCCATTGGATTGGCCTGTGGGCACGTCTGTGGAGTATTGTCTTGATTGTTGAGCAATGTGGGAGGGCCCAGCCCACTATGGGTGGTGCCACCCTGGGCAGGTTGTTGTGTACCATATAAGAGGGCAGGCTGGGCATGGGCCAGGGTAGCAAGCCAGTAAGCAGTGTTCCTTCATGGCCTGCGCTTCAGCTCCTGCCTCCAGGTTCCTGCCCTGAGTTCCTCCTGCCTTGGGCTCCCTGAGTGATGAACTACGGCCCAGGAGATGTGAGCTGAATAAACCCTTTCCTCCCCAAGTTGGTGTCAGTCAGAGTGTTTTGTCACAGCAATGGAAGACAAACTAGAACACCATCCAATTGATTTATTAAAGACTCTAACATCTATGGAAAACATGCAGAAGGTTCAGAATATGATAAAACGAATTCTTGGGACTTAGCAGCAAGAAATAACAGATGTGGTCCTGATATCTCCTATCTTCTTGTTAAGAAACAAGATTTTACATTTGCACTTGGGGCTTTGGCCCACTCATCCCCTTCCTAGAACAGGTCTTCACCCTTCTTTTAAAAGCTCACATTCCAATATCTGAAGATCAAAGATTAATCAATGCTACTGCATGCTGTCGTTCTTCTGCCAGGCCTTGAGCAGACCATGTCACTGGGCATTCTGCCCGGGTCCTCTGAGGCTGCCCTTGCCTAGTACCCTACTCTGCCTGGCGCCTAGGCTACCAGATGTCCCTCAGTAAGCTCTGCTTAAGTGATGTCCAGCTTCTTGGCCTGCCTGAGTCCTCCTCCCCACCCCATCTGCACCTCCCCTCTCCTCTGCACCATCTTTCAGGCAACTCCCCCTGCAGGAACCCAGTTCTACCTACCGTCTGAAGTTCCCCCAGTGCCTTCTGCTCAGCTCCATTCTCTTCAGTGGGTATACTGTACGTCACAGTTAAACCCGGGGACTACATAATTCACAGAGGAAAGGGAAGGGAGTGCACACATGCTGGGGCTGCTGTCATTCTTCCTGTGTCCTTACTGCTACCCCCCAACCCCTTGCTCCATGGTTCTTTGTATGAAGTTCATGAGCTTATTTACAGAAGCATTTATCTCTACCCACTGTTAAACAGGAAAGGAAGACTTGGTTGGCCAAAGTATTCAAAGTCCTAAGCAGTAAAACGTTAGCGGATCCACTCTCTTCTCCATCCTTGCTCTTTCCAGCTGGGCTTTGGAGACAAGGCCTCTGTGAGAAGCATCTGCTAGGTTCAGTGAGTGGTTTCACTGGGCTGAAATCCAGAATGATGATCTTGCCCGAGAAGCTCCCTTCCTGTAACTTTTCTTCCTCCTTTGCTACTGACGTGGGCAGGCGTCAGCTCCCCAGGGCTGACGGAAGCTGGTGTGAGTTGATAGATGGGGTGCCTGGGAGTGTTCTGTTTCTCACCTGTGCACTGCCTGGGGCACCTCCACCCTGGTGTCTATTGCTGAGCCTCGGTCGCGCGAGGTGTTGCCCGTGGTACCTTCATGTTCTACTCATTGTATAGAGTGAATTTGCAAACTGTAACCTTCCTGATACTTGGTTTCTGCTAGATGAGAGGTTCTGTTAGGTTTGGGAGCGCAAGAGCAATAGGAGAGAAAGAAGGAGATCAGACACGATTTCAGACAAGACGGAATTTGTTGCAGCATGTGGAGGTAGACTTCCAGCATGCTGGAAGCAACTACTGCTTTGGGTCCTTGGGTCTTATACAGGACATAGCTGTGGCTGACTACATGCAGATCAGGGGCACGTTTGAGAAGTTTATGGGGTCCTTATGGGCCCCTTCTTGGCACCATTTGCTCTAGTTTATCTTGAGAGAGGGTTTATAATCTCCTTTGCGCGGGGGGGGGGGCATTTGCTCAAGGGGACAGGCTGTCTTGGGAAACAGACTGTCTCAACAAACAGTCTTCGCAGGAGGGAGGGGAGTGGCTGATTGACAATGCTAGCAATCAGGACATTCAATCAGATTCTACTTTGTTTTTTCCTGCTGGCCTAGCAATGGAACTTTGTTCTAATCAATGGCCTTCTGCAAATATTTATGAGCATGCTGCTAGAAAGCAGAAATGTTGATATGAGACTTGGGGTGACAGTGATACCTCCAGACACAAGACGCAGCTTTCTACTCCCCACACTGGGATTCCCAAACCTGCTTCCCTGTTATTGTTTATGTTGAACTGACATCTGTTGATTAATTCTAGGTTAATAATTATCTTCTCATGTAAGTTCACACCTGTTCTGGTTGGCTTCCTCAATTCAGAGATGCTGTTTAGCATGTGAGGAGAGGTAGACGGGGAAGAAAGGGGCTAAGGGAATAGAAGGACGAAATAAGACCTGGTGATACAAAAGTGAGATGAAGAGGAGGGGGAGCAGTGGCAGTTACCCTACAAGTGGGGGTGGTATTCTCCAGACTCCAGGCTGAATGGGAACACAACTTTGAGAGAACCAAACATGTCTCTCTTCCTCTTCCAGGAACTTAGATTTGTCTTTATTGTGTGAATTGAATGTTGAAAATATGAAAATATGGGGGCTGTGAATGAGGAAAACATCTATCACAAATATATCCAGGCACATTCCAGAACCTTCCAGGACACTGACACTAAACGTAGAGGTTGGGGATCGCTCTGCTTCTCTATGTCCTGGGTAGGTGTATTTGCTAAGGTGTCCAGGCTCGTAGGCATCCCTCAAGGTTTGTCTAAACGTAGAGGTTGGGGATCGCTCTGCTTCTCTATGTCCTGGGCAGGTGCATTTGCTAAGGTGTCCAGGCTCGTAGGCACCCCTCAAGGTCAGGAAGGAGGGAAGCCCAGAGATCTGGGGCCTCTGCCAGTGAGGAGCAACCCACACCCCAGGACTCTCCTGTCCCATGACACATCAGAGCAGGCTGCAGGATTTAATGGGAGATGAGGGCTTAAACATCAGTCTCTCTGGTGAGCTGAATGTGACATTTCCCAGTCAGGAGGCAGAGAGCAAGATTCCTCATCTACGAAACAGGAACAGGAGTCTGGGCTTCCTAGTGCCCGGATACGGGGTGAAGTGAGGCAAGCTATGTCAGTCATCTATATTAGTCCCTGCTCCAAACCTACAGACTTGAAGTCAATCTCAGGTTCTTTTCCAGCTTCCTCTTGCAAACTTAAGTTCTGTGTTGGATTTCTGATCTGGACATAGACATGCATTTCCATAGAAAGAAAAATGATAAAAAATGTGTAGCCACACAAAGGCACTGTCCTCCGATTAGGCATTGAAAGCTTTATTGCTGTTTTCTTTGAGCTTTATAAAGCAATGAGAGTTTTCCAAAGACAGGATGTACTGTAGGGGATTTGACAGCGGGGGGGTGGGGGGGGGAACCAACAGGCAAAGCTCTCAGTCAGAAGACACTGTAATTGCTGGAGCCTTTGGTCACAGCGGCAGAAAGGCAGCAGCATTTATGTCCTTGGATGGGCGCTTAGGGCAGAAAACTTGGGGCTGGATCAGTTGGAAAGGCCTCCCTGAAGAAGATACTAAGTTGCCCATATTGTGTCAGAAGGAGTCAGTAGCACCTGGATTGTAACTCTGTCCCTTTCTGGAGGACCTCACAACTATCTCCTGACAACACCCAGGGCTATACTCCTGCCATCTTCCCCATCACTGAGTCTTTGTATTCAGTGTCCCCCTGTGCTGCTTCACCAGTGACCCGACCCACTTTACAGTTTCCTGCTTGGCTTCCTCCCAGCTGAAGCGGGGCTCATAGCCTAGATCTTGCTGAGCTTTCTTGTAGGAGAAGGTGAACACGCTGTTTGACAGTGTGACTAAATGGCGGTTTAAGGGAGGCTCATAGTTGTAAATGGGACGTAGCAGGAAGCTCACTGCTTCCAGCAGGAAGGCCAGCCAGTAGAGCAGGGCCAGAGGAGGGGTCCACCTGGAGTCCAGGCAGAGGCCCCAGTCCTTGCCCAGGGTGTAATTTAAATCATCATAGCTTTGGTGAGGGGTATCATCCGAGATGTAGTAGAACTGTCCTTGGATACTTACTGCCTTTTTGGGGTCACGCAGGCCTCTGCAGGCCAGAATGTGGGCCCAGGCCACATTGCCCACATACACTGGGTTGGCTATGGAGAATTTGCCAGTTCTGGGCAGGATATCCTTATTTTTAAGGGCCTTAATCACCAAGACAGAAAGGAATGGGCTTCTGTCCCCATAGATGTACATGGGCCTTAAGGCACAAGTGTGCAAAGTGCCACCGTTGTTTAGTGTGCGCCCATTGGCTGCCAGCACTGCCTTCTCAGCCAGCTTTTTGCTATATGGGTATGGAACAGACCATGCAGTTTCATGATGTTCTTCCTCGTGGCCATTTTGAATGATCTCCTTGTATGAGTTGGGCCCTGCCACCTCAAGTGTGCTGGTATAGATGAGGGCTGGGATGTTAGCTTGGACGCAGGCCTCCAACAGGTTCTGGGTACCTGCCAATAGGTAGCACACTATGAGTGTCAGGAAATAAGCGAGAGAGTCTACATGATTTCTGTTGATTTCCATCTTGATCCTAGCTGGCTGGTTACTGCAGATGCACATGCATCTTCTGTTCCTCCCTTAGAACTGCCAGCCATAATAACATGGCTAAGATCAAGATCAAGGGTGTAGACATTTGCTCCTGGCAACCAGGTTTCTAGGTCTTCAGGCTCCAGAGATACTCCCCCCTTCTTTCACTTTCTATGATTTTTGCCAGTGCACTTTGGTTTTGGAAAAGAACACAGGGCTTTTACTATATAATTTTCAGTTCAGCCTTAAAAATCACTATCTGCCATTAATGCCATTTAGTAATTCTTAGTAATACAGGCAGGTAATTTTTGTTTATTTTTTTTGTTTTTGTTTTTGTTTTTTTGAGAAAGGGTCTCCCTGTAGCCCCAGTTGTCCTGGTAGTCACTGTGTAGACCAGGGTGGCCTCTATCTCACAAAGATTACCTGCCTCTACCTCTCTAGTGCTGGCTCTGGGCAGGTAATTTTTAAAATTATTTATTTATTTTTATTTTATATCTATAAGTATTTTGCTTGTCTGTTATGAACAAGTGTCATGTGATGCCATTAGAGGCCAGGAGAGGGCCTCAGACCCCCTGGAACTGGAATTACAGATGGTTGTTAGTTGCCTCAGTGGTTAAGAGCGCTGGTGGCTCTTGCAGGACCTGGGTTTGGTTGCCCGTGTCCACAAGGCAGCTAACAACCATGCAGTCACCCTCAGGAATGTACAATAGGGTCCATACATCACAGCATCACCCACAGTTGTGTACAAGAAATACACACTGAAGGGAGCATTATAATGCTGGTGTTTAGCCATTTCGTGAGGTCAGAAAAATCTCTGTCAGGAGAACCATCCTTGGCTATTGAGCTGTGGGAGATGCTGGAAATGCGGCCTCTGTCCTGACTGTGTGCTGTCTGTGAAGTCACTCCCTATCTCTGCTTATAGTTGCTCAGTTACCCAGTAAAGCTGACAGACATTGCTTCTAGCTCACATCCCAGAGTCCTCCACTGGCCTTTTCTAGCCTGATGAGCCTGATGAGAGCCGAAACAGAATGTGCGCCACCTGCTGGTCACTTCTGTAATGACAGAACACTGTAGGCCAGGAGAGTAAACCTGCAGGTCCTGGGGGAGATGCAGAGCACCTTACCTTAAGGAAGGAAGCATTGTCCTGGGGAAAAGACTATAATTAATTAATCTTAATAAATTAATTTTAATTAATTTTGTGAGCGCTAATTTTTCCTTGTAATGATTTTCTGAAGAAACAATTTCAGTTTTAAAGATTGAATATATTTGCCAATTAAATTGGACTTTGTTTACTAGTAGAGAGAAATTACCATTAATCTGGAAAAATGTGCTAGTGAAATACTGCCTTGAATAGCACCCCTGTCACTTCATCACTGGTGTCACTGGAAAATGCAGCAGGTAAGCCTTATCAGTGAGGGTGGACAGGCAACGAACAGAAGATTCTTTTGGCACCTTCCTGCAATTTGGTAGGTGTATGGGTGTGGGGAGAGGGTAGGTTAGAGGAATAGAAACTAGAAAGGACGCTTTTTTCAGATGCTCCTGGAAATTGTAAAGCAACTGAGTACTATGGAACACATGTGAGAAAAGGGGCAGAGGGCTCAGGGTGACAGAGTGATTGGCTCTGGGGGGTCAGAGTGATAATATTACATAGAAGTCTCCTTTGAGCTAATGTGTCTCATCTTAATGTGTATTAGAACACCATGATGCAGAAAGGCTCAACAAGTCAAGGGAATCACATTCAGCAATGGTCTAGAATCTTCCTCCTCAAGAGTAGACCACAGTGGACTGTAAAGATAGCATTAAGGATATGGGAAATAATTACCACTAAGAAAATATAGTGGGTTGGAGAGTGCTCACCCCCTTTTCCTGACGCAGCTCTATGAAACACCTTTGCTAGCTCTCTGCAGAGAAATCTGCCTTTAGGTGGCCAGGGTTAGAACTAACTCGCATGTTAAGTGCAAGGTCTAGGTCTGGCCAGAGAGGGAGGCAGTTGAGAGGTGTAAATTAAGGCTTTGGAGTTGCAGTCCAGTCACCCGTGGCTTGGAGGAAGAGGGGCTCTGTCCTGATTGCGCATCTCCCTCTCCCTACTTTCCATGGGGGTGTGGCCACATTCCTTCTCTCCTCAGCCTGAATGCTAAGGTTAAGAGCCTTGGGTTCTGTCATCTGGGAGTGGCAAGCAAGCAAGGGGCTTCCCTTCCCAACCTGCTTTGCTCTATCTCTTCTTCAGGCACTGTACCTTTCAGATTGATGTCCATGATGGTCTTTCTGGGAATGACACCCGAGACGTCAATGACGGCAGCAGCATGGATGACGACAGAGATGCCCTGGCAGGCTCTCCTCAGACACTGAGCATCCAAGATGTCTCCTTCCAGCATCACCATCTTGGTCTTCGTCTGCAGCTCTGTGGAACACAGGCAGGGCAGTGGGAAGCTCTCTCTGTGGGATGGGAAGTTTCCTGACACAGACGTCAGTTACCTAGACCTTCAAAATGGGGAGATGCTGGGGAGGAAGCCTTTCTATTGAAGGAACAATAAACACATAAAACCCAGAGTGTAGCATTTACAGGGAAAGAATCAGTGCCTCGTTCTACCCATCCTATTGCAGAAGATGAATTGGAGTAGTAAGATCTCACTTGTACTTTACACAAACTTTCATTGGTTCATGAAAATGATTGGGGAGATGGTGGGAATAAGATATAAATGGGGAGAATTAGAATTCAATTCTGTAGGGAATGAGGAGTCATGTATGCATTTGGACTGAAGGAGGAACAGGGGCAGAGTAGTGTTCTCTGGGTGTGAAATGTGCAGGTGTCAGAATGTAAAAGCAAAAGTTTAATCAGAATGTACAATCCAGAGTTCGAGTGAATGGAAGCTGGGTGCTAGCAGGGGAAGGGGGCAGAAGAAGGAGACACACAGACGGAAGCTTCAGCCCTTCCCCTGATAGGTCCTTGTACTTACTAGGTCTGAGCTGAGTACAGAGATGTACTTGGCTTACTAAGTGGAAAGTAGAGCCACTGTGAGAAAATTTAGAATGGGCTCAGGGTTGGGTTTGAGTCTCTTAGGAAGCATCAGATATTATCAAGAGGAGACTGCAATGCTGCAGATATGTCAGCTTCTAGGGACATGTGGTCTGGGGTGGTGGATATACCAGCATCTTCAGGCTTCTTTGGAATTCGCAGGATTCCATAATTTGTACCTGACTTTCACTGCTTGCTGGTTTCTTTCCCAGCTATGTCATCAGGTAAGACTTCTGATGCCTGCATAGGTGAGGAAAGGGAAGTTTGGGGACAAGCACAGGACGCACATCCGGCTGGAAGCTGCATTTGCCCCCTGCCTCCAAGCCTTGCTCACTTTTTTCTACACACCGAAGACAGGGCTGGTTGTCTGAAACCAACTTGTCTGAAACAGGATAAGAAGGCAGTTGACCTGAATTTGGCAGCAAAGTCTAAAGAAAGCAAGAAAAACAATCAAAGAGAGAAATGCAGACCTGGGAAATCCCTCCTGGGCACAACTAGAGCTGCATGGCCTCTAGATCCTCTGTTGAGGGATCTTCACAGGGGCCCTTTCCCTAATGAGGTGACTCCAAGAAGACCCTCAGTGAAAGAAGGCAGAGAAGTGACTACCGGGAAGGGGGTGGGAACAGGCTGAGAGTGGATCTCCGTTTCCTCCTCTCCCCCCTTCTCAGCTACCCCTTTGCTGCTGACTTCAGGCAAACTGGGTCAGGAAAGCTGCTACGGCAGCGAGGCCAGAGGAGCTCAAACCCCGAGAAACCACCTCCTGCTTTCTCACTTGCCGTGAGAGCTCCAGACAGGGCACCTTGGATGCTTTATAGCAGAATCAGAGCTCTCAATGGGCCCGAGGCACTGTGGCTTTGGCAAGTGTTTCTGCAGAGAGATTATATAGTTTCTGTTATGAAATAAGTTGCAAAGAAAGCGAAACTCCACACAGCATTCATTGAGAACAGTTTGTGGCTAGGCCGCCTGAGCTGTCGGCCATTTTGCCTCATTCTAGCTGTGGGATCTTAGACACATTAACTAAACTCTCTGACTTTCTCCTCAATCCCCATCAGTAGAAAAGAAGTATATTACGTATCTCCTTGGGGTGTCACACCCAGATGATGAATCGGCACTGCAAACATGTCTCACAGTGCCTGGGACTGAAAGAATATTGCAAGGATCTTCTCTCAAGGGTCTTGTCCATCACAACTGGAGGACTATTCCTCTAGGCTGAGCATTGTCCTCTCCTGACATCGGACGAATTGATGAGATATTAGGAGTATAATCACATTGAGTGACGGTTAATATTTGATTAGCAGAGATATCACTCAAGGAAAGAAAGAAATTAGGTGTTGGAGGAAGTTGTAGATAAGCAGAGAAGAGCGGAGGATGGCATTTGTCCTGGAGTGCCAGGGAGCATCCTGGGTGCAAAACAAAGCCCTGGGGCAGCCAAGGCTCACATTTAGTGCTTCGAGGCTAGAGAACAACATATGCCACTGGCTTGGGGGCACAAAGGGGAAAGAGGAAAGAGAGTGAAGAGTTCCTGGGTCAAGAGGCAGCCCCAAGTGATAGGGTCTTGGAGAAGGGGCTCTGGCCTGAGCTCCGCTACCGATTAATCAGATGACCGCACACTCCATGCCTCTTTTTCAGACCCGACCATGCTTGCGGTCCACATGGGTGAGCCTCTTTCCCATCCTCCATTCAGGGTTGCTATGAGGATCTGAGGATGAAGTTGCTGGGACACTGAACTGTCAGTCCAGCTCTTGCATCTCTACCGGCAAGGTAGAGGGTAAGGGCAGAAATGTCAGAGACTAGTGCTTTGCTCCAGCAAAGTCTGTGCTCACGTTCACTGTGAAGCTGAAGAACAGAAAGGAATGATGGGAGAGGTGCTGGAGAAATCCAGGTGAGGCACCTCACTCTGCTCCGTCCTGTAGGTGGGTGCGTTATCTGAGGCAGTCTCTCATTCGCTGCCTCCCTCTCCCCCCCTACACATCCATTCGACTTTTGAATTTCACTTCCACTGAAGGTGCTAAATGACTCCCTCTCTTCTCACAAAATTAAAGAAACAAGCAACCAGACCCAGGAAGCAAGAGAGGCAGAGACCCATGGCCTGCCGAGGTCTCTAACTTAATTATCTTTTACTGATGTCGATAGCAATTGACAAATCCACAACCTTAGCACACTAAAAATCTGTATGAAAGGGAGGGTCCCGACACATGATTTCTAGATAAGGGCCTGAAAACCCAGTGGCTGCTCCCACGGCCACCCTCTCTAACTTGGAATCAAGTCAGACTCTAGCCTCCCAACAGCTGTGCAGTGTATTTTACACTGTGCATACTGAAGCTTTCTGGTCTGTGTGGGCAGATGAAGCCTATACTCTAAGTGTCCTTTACTTACTAGACAAGGAACCCCACCCCAAACCTAGTCAGCGTTCATAACACAGTCACACAAGCAAAGCTTCTAGCTTACTTACTGGAGAATTCCTCCCTGGTCTCCGGTCTGAAGACTTTGTCCAGGGCTCTGACCTCCTGCAGATCCTTCTCCTGCACCAACAAGCTGATGATCCTCTGGCCCAGAAACCCTCCTGCTCCTGTCACTAGGCAGCTCCACCCAGGCATGGCGAATGCAGGAAGCAGATCGAAGTGGGGAGCAGGTGTGAAGTGGGGTGACCCAGACAGGGCTAGAGAGAGAGACCTAATGAGCTCAGGTTGCCAGTGACCCTTTGGATTCACTGCACCCCATTAAACAAAATATCCATGTCCCCACCAGCACCAAGAAGAGCCAAGATAAAGTGTAAAGCTCTAACCTGTTTGATTCTTAAGAGGCAGTTGAAAGAGCCCGGATGCTGGTCTCTGACTCTCTCAACCAGGACCTGAGTTTTATGCACTGTGGTTTCTCACTCAGCTTATCACCTCAATCTCTTGTGGTATGCTCATTGCTTATTCTTCTTTCCATAATCCCTCCTCCTCAGTGATTGATAGATGTTAAGCTTTTAATTCCAGAGACCAGAAGAAAAGCCAGTTTCAAGGCTATGTTGTGATAAAGACTGTTGGTTTTGCACCAACGGGACAGCTAACAGTTTACACAAACTGCTGGAGGCTCAGTGTGTGGGCTTAGGAAAAGGAGATAAAATCCAGGTGCAATATAATACTTCCTTTTGTACAGTAAATATATCTGGAAGCAATGTCCCTCTTAGCAGATTTTATCTCTCATCGTTCCCTGTCACTGACGTGTTGGTTGCATCTTACAAACTTTAGAAATTTGGAGTGGTCTCTCTCTCTCTCTCTCTCTCTCTCTCTCTCTCTATATATATATATATATAGATATATATATATATATATGTACATATATATAATTTTTTTCCAAAATCTTAATTTTTATTTCTTCCAGAGACCAGTGGGTTCCTAGTGGAAGTATACCACTAAAAGGAAGCTAGTTAGAAGTAGCTACATACTTCCATGCTCTATTAGTTACATTTTTTTGTTGTTGTGATAAAACGCCATGACCAAGGCAACTTATAGACAGACAAGTTTATTGACCTTAGTGTCTAGGGGGGCTAAGAATCCACCCTGGTGGCACAGACATGGAAAGAGGTGTCAGGAGGCAGCCAGAGAAGAAAACTGAGCAGTCATATCTTCAAGCGGGCATGGGAGGCAGACTGAGAGAAACTGGAAATGAGACAAGGCTCAAAGCTCGCAAAGCCTGACTCCACTGATGAGCTGCTTCTAGTAAAGTACTTCCCAAACCTCCACAAACAGCACCAGCAACTGAGGCCAAGTGATTGAACACATGGAGCTTCTGGGGACATTCTTGCTCGAACCACCACATTCCACTTCCTGGCCCCCATAGGTCCCTGACCTTATCATAATGAAAAATCTGTTGAGTCCAACTTCACAAGTCCCCAAGGTCTTCAATAGTCTCAATATAAAAGTAAGTCCAAATTCTCTTCTAAAGTTCAAGGCAATTTCCTAACGCTAAGCCTCTGGAGAAGAAAACAACGAAGTGCATACTTCCAATATACAATGGAACTGAATATATATTCCCATTCCAAAAGGGAGGACTAGAGGCATAATGAGGAAATACTGGACCAAACAGCAGGACAAACACCAAATCCTGCAGCTCTACGTCTGCTGTCTGGGACTTAATTGGAGGAACAGTAGCCAAGACAGGTAAAGGACAGGGAGTTTATTTACATCGGTGGGCTGACTCCTGGATTACTGTGAAATGGTGCCAGCCCTGAGCTCAGATTTGCAGGGAAATTTATACTAAAGAAACAAGTTGGGTGTTCCAGAAGTGTGTAAGTGGCAGGTCAGCAAGTAGCTGCACATAGCACAGGCTACAGATCACAAGAACATAGCAAACAAAGACTTCAGTGGGGGGTACATGGTAATAAACTGTGTGGGGGTAAATTTCCATTGCCACTGCAACTTTTAAGGGGCTTAGAGGCTCCGCCTTTCTTGCTGTGCTGGCTGCAGCATACGTTTCTCTCCTGGGCTAGTTCCACCCCTGTATATAGTTCTCATTGGCAGATGTCTCCTGGCTCTGGTGTCTCCAACGTCTTTGGGTCTACATTACCACTCAGGCTTCACCTTCATGTCTTCACACAACGGCATCTTTACAAAGACTCCCTGGCTACACACTGCTTGGCCTCAGAGGCCCTCTGCAACCACAGAGAAAGAACCAATGACCCCATCACCCTTGGGACTTTTTTTTTTTTTTTTGTCTTTTTGAGACAGGGTCTCCCTATAGTCTCAGCTGTCCTGGAACTCACTCTGTAGACCAGGCTGGCCTTGAACTCACAAAGATCCACCAGCCTCTGCCTCCCAAGTGCTAGGATTAAAGGCATGCGCCACCATGCCCAGCTACACCCTTGGAACTTTTATGCTTCCCATGCACCACATAAACAGCATTGTCAGTGGGGATGAACCTTGGCCCTCTTCATCCACATTACCAGGACATACTTTTGCACATTGTTGTTTTCTTTTCACAATTTGGAATTTTAGTGGGGTTTTCCTGAGGGTGTGGATGCTTTTCATTGCTCGAGTGCTAATCTGGAGTCATCTCCTTAAGGACTCTATCTCCTTATCAAACAGAGAGCCTCTCCTCTAGCACATTCTTTGGCTGCTATGTGATTAAGCTTCTTAGTGCTCTTTTCTGCTCCAAACTGTACATTTTGTATTTCTGTCTGCTCTACTTGCTCTTTTTCCACTGTAGATCTGCATAATGTTCAGCATTAACAGCCACACCGCCAATTCAACATTAGGTTATGTGGACATTTACTTTGCCAAAGAAATTAATCCACAGCTTTTTAATTTAGTCTCAGGCAATGTCTTAGGCTTCCAGCGGATGGTAGCCAGACTCCTTGTCAAAATATTCCAGTTGTTGTTTGAGTCCTGTTCCCCTCTCCATCTGGGACATCTTATCTTGGATAGATCATGTTTGGCATACACCAGGGAGAAACCTTATCTCTATTTCACCCAAAATATGAAGGAATGAATGTGGAGCTCTAGAAATCCCAGAAAATCCAGTAGAAAAAGGAACTCAGAATTCTAGAGGTTCTCTCGAGGAATGTCCTTTGTAACAGTGTTGAGAGTTGTACACTAATTTCAGTTACTGATCTGTTCTGAAACTCATGATGTCACTTAGAACCCATGGGCTTATGCAGGAAACATATTGGCCTTAAACTTTCTTGAGGAAAGGTTCATGTTTCCTTTGTGTCCCCAGATGGATGATACGAATAGGGTTTAGTGAATATTTATTAATAAACGAATGGTGACTACCTGGATGCTAAATGCATGCCTTCCAGGTGTCTTAGCCCATTTTGAACTTATGTAACATGAATACTAGAGAGTGGATAATTTACAATGAGCAGAAAGATATTTTCTCAGAGTCTGAGTAGGAAGGTCCAGGACTGAGGGTCTCCACTTGGCAAAGGCCGGCTTGCAGTATCATCCCATGAGAGATAAGTGAAGAGAGGGCAAGAAAAGAGCAAGAGGAGGCCAGAATGAACCTTATAGAAAGAACGGACTTCCTTGACTATATTTACTCCAAAAATAGTAGCATTAATGCATGTGCTGGATAGCTTTAGTGTCAACTTGACACACCTGGGTCGAGGGAGCCTCAATTGGGGAATTGGCTCCATTGGATTGGCCTGTAGCCACATCTGTGGAGTATTGTCTTGATTGTTGAGGAGTGTGGGAGGGCCCAGCCCATAATGAGTGGTGCCACCCTGGGCAGGTTGTTGTGTATGGTATAAGAAGGCAGGCTGGGCATGAGCCAGGGGCGCAAGCCAGTGAACAGCATTCCTCCATGGCCTGTGCTTCAGCTCCTGCCTCCAGGTTCCTGCCCTGAGTTCCTGCCTTGGGCTCCCCGAGTGATGAACTGTGTGACCCAAGAGATGTGAGCTGAATAAACCCTTTCCTCCCCAACTTGATGGCGGTCAGAGTGTTTTGTCAGAGCAATTGAAGAGAAATTAGAACAGAAATTGGTACCAGAGAGTGGGGTATTGCTGTGACAGACCTGACCTTGGTGTTTTGGGGAAGGATTGTGGAAGCGTTTGGAACTTTGAGCTAGAAAAATCACTGAATGCCTAAAGATAGTGGCTGTGGAACTTGGAACAGTTTTGCTGAGAGAGTTGTAGAAGATGGAGGCCTGGCTTGTGAAGTTTTTAGTTTCAAAGGGAAGCAGGGATCATCAGGACTGTTTAATCTGTGGGTTCTGGTCAGCTGGGGCTGAAGAATCAGCTGTAAGTAACAAGAGACCAGAACCTGAAGTGAAATCTTTGTTGTACTGGGACGATTGATGCTGGTTAGCTGGGGCTGAAAAATCAGCTGTAAGTAACAAGAGACCAGCATCACTGTGGTGAAATCTTCTGGGAAGAATTTCTTCAGGGTCAGCACACAGAAGCTATGTTCCAGAAGGGGCCCAAGCCTCCATCTCAAGCCAGAAGCAGGACTTGGTAAGGTGTAAGAGTCTCCTATATGGTTCCAGTGTTGAAAGCATGAAGGGGTCACAGAGAGCAGCTGAGGCCTGGCACTATGGAGGCCAGGAAAGACCACTGGTCAGAGTACGGCCTTGGTTGCAGTGAAGACCCCAGGATTCCAGGGGTCAGGAAGAGAAACTGAGGTTTTACATAAGAAGAGGTCAGAAGCAACCTCAGTTTCAGTGGTGACCCCAGCTTTTCGGAGATGCTGGGACCATGGGACGACCACAAGAGCAGCAGCAGGTATGAAATGGAGTCGGCCTGGGCCTGTGAGATGAGCTGTGTGCCACAGATGGCAGAGTCAGAGAAGGGGAGCTGCCGAGACCCTTTAGAGCCCAGAAGATTGTGAGTGAGCCCCAGGTGTCCAGCCTTGAGCTACTTGCTGGACTTAAGTTTTGTTTGAGTGTGCCTGATTCTTCCCTTTGAAATAAGACAGTACTTGTTTTGGATTTTACAGCAGCCCACAGTTAAGAGACTTTTAACAGACTGTGAACTTTTAAGTGTTTGGACATTTTAAGGACTGTGGGGCTTTTAAGGTTGTACTGTCTTAGGTTGTGATTAATGTTAACATCATACTTTGGGGATAAGAACTGGAAAGGTGGTGGTTTAATAGTGATGTGTTTTGTGTGTCAAGTTGACAAGGGGTCAATTGTGCTGGATAGCTTTAGTGTCAACTTGACACACCTGGGTTGAGGGAGCCTCAATTGGGGAATTGGCTCCATTGGATTGGCCTGTGGCCACATCTGTGGAGTATTGTCTTGATGGTTGAGCAGTGTGGGAGGGCCCAGCCCACAATGAGTAGTGCCACCCTGGGCAGGTTGTTGTGTACTGTATAAGAAGGCAGGCTGGGCATGAGCCAGGGGAGCAAGCCAGTGAACAGCATTCCTCCATGGCCTGTGCTTCAGCTCCTGCCTCCAGGTTCCTGCCCTGGGCTCCCTAAGTGGATAACTGTGGACCCGGGAGATGTGAACTGAATAAACCCTTTCCTCCCCAATTTGTGTCGGTCAGAAGTGTTTTGTCACAGCAATGGAAGACAAACTAGAACAATGCACTTATGGGAGCAGAGTGCTTTAAGCCTAATCACTTTTTTTTTTTTTTGGTCTTTTTGAGACAGGGTCTCCCTGTAGCCCCAGCTGTCCTGGAACTCACTCTGTAGACCAGGCTGGCCTTGAACTCACAAAGATCCACCTGCCTCTGCCTCCCAAGTGGTAGGATTAAAGGAGTGCACCACCACGCCCGGCTAGCCTAATCACTTTTAATTAGCTGTCACCTCCCAACACTGTTGCATTAGGGGTTAAGTTTCCAGCATGTGATTTTTCTTGGAAGCACATCAAACTATAGCAAAAGGCCAGCTCTAATTTTCTAGAAGTTAAATATAAATCAGACTCGACCTCTTTCTGTTTAATAACACTAGGGATTTTTGCTGAATTTCTGTTGCTAAGCCATATGTGGCCAAGAGGTGGAAAGAACGTATAATTCTATGGGAGCCAGTTAGAAAAGAGCAGGAGTTTTAGCTAATCCCAGAGTTGGAGAATATCGAATTATTCAGTGTTGATGCAAGTGATATGCTGAACAGCTTATTATAATTGATCATGCCTAAACATATACAGTTCTTTTATATTCTGTTGACTTGCAAGCTTTGAGTTATTATCTCAGACCTTAGAATTTACTCAGTTGATAAACATGATCTACAATTACTCACTATGACCAACACTGGATTTATCTATCCCTAGTCTTCAGTGACCTCAAGTATTCAAGATAAAGTATCTTATCTATGGGCTACCGTTTATCTTATAACAGAAGCATACTTTTCTGGTGAGACTTGAGAGATGCATTAATGTATGGGTGAAACACTAAGTCCTTAGGAATTACTTTGATACTATATCTATTTAGCAGAGTAATAGCATTGGGTTCTCTATAATGCCATGTGAACTGTCTAGCATCAGGTTCCTAGGCCTGATGTCAATGTCAGATATGGGCCCCATCCTATGAAGCAGACCTTAAATGTAATTAGAACATAGTTGATTACTACCATAATATCAGTGCCACTATTGTACAAATGGGCATATCTTTCCAGGCCAGTTGTAGCTCACAGGATTCACAGCTAGGTAAGTTTTGATGATTACTCTTTTTCTTCCAATAGTATGCATAACACTTTCTAGCTCTGTGAAAGCTGACCAGTAGAGAGGAAGTTTTGAAGTCAGTACTAGCTTGATTTCTCCAATAGTTTTCTTTCTTTCTTTTTTTTTTTTTTTGTTGGTCTTTTTGAGGCAGGGTCTCCCTGCAGCCCCAGCTGCCCTGGAACTCTCTATGTAGGCTAGTCAGGCCTTGAACTTACAGAGATCCACCTGCCTCTGTCTTCCAAGTCCTGGGATTAAAGGTGTGCACCACCACATCTGACATTTTTTAAAACAGAAAGATGTCAATGCAAAAACACAGTTCTTACCTCAAAGAGAATAAGAGAGAGTTTATTCTGGAGCCAAATATGAGTGATCATTATACAAGAACACAGGTTCAGGTTTCCTCAAACAGCATGTCACACCAAAGCAATGATTATATGAGATTTTATTAGTTACAGAACAAAGAAAGCTATAAACCCAGGTGTTTATCAAACACATTGGTGAAGTTTCCAGGCAGGCAGTTACAGTATAACAAGGGAAACTTGCTGCAAGTTTTACATTATATCTGATGATGTTCTTAGCACTGATTTGTCACAAACATGTTAGGTCAGACACATGTGTGATTAATGGATGGCTTTTAAAGGAACTAAAAGTAGCCCAAGATAATTTGACTCTGGTCTGTAAGATTTCCACTGCCTACAGTCTTAAAGTTTAATCATTTGGCATTGCAGAATTAGCAATTTTGGTCAAACTGTAGTCCTGTCCATCACTGTTTTAGCTCCAGCCCTGGAAGTTAGTCTGAAGAAATTTGTATTGCTTGAGAGGACAATGTATTTTTTTTTTAAACTTTTTTTTTTTTTTTAATTTTTGTATGTGTATGAATGCACTGTCTGCATGCAGGTCCGTGCACCCGTGTCGTGCAACGCCGCGGAGGTCAGAAGAGGGTCTCGGACTCCCCTGGAACTGGAGTTCTCCCGGAATTGGAGTTACAGACGGCTCTTAGCCGCCATGTGGGTGCTGGGGATCGAACCCGGGTCCTCTGCAAGAGCGTCGGCGCTCTCAACCGCTAGGCCATCCCTCCAGCCCGACAATGTATTTTTTTAGGGGATGACTTCTGCTCCAACATACAGCTCCCCCTGGTGGAGAGCTGTCCCCGTATTGGGGTACGACTCATGGAGATCTATTCAGGGAAGAATTATATTGTTAAAATATTTTATTTATTATTTTTTTTTTCATTTTATGTGTATGGGGGTATTGTCTGCATGTAGGTAATGTCCGCAGAGGTCAAGAGAGGGCACCTGATTCCATGGAACTGGAGTTATAGATAGTTGTTAGCCTCCATGTAGGTTCTAGGATTCAAACCTGGGTCCTCTGCAAGAGTAACCAATGCTCTTAACTGCTGAGCCATCTTCTCCTCCCACCCCCAGAACTCATGTTTTTAAGCAAAATAATGCCAGTATATTTTTGCATTCATACCAGGAACTATTTTGATTAGTTTCAGTCTTGAAACAAACACATTTAGAATAACTTGACCAAACTTGCAACTGCTAAGTTCAAGGTTGAAGAAGTGACCTGGCTACCATTCCAGTTCTACATGAAGGTAGTACAATAAGTACAGCTGTCACAGGGTAGGTTGGAGGAAAGCTCATCACATATCCATTAATCACCAGGAGAGTGTGAAAAAGTTTATGTTATCCTATTAATGTTTTCCCTAGTTTAAGCTTTATTGGTAAGACTGGCTGAGATGCTCTCACTCTGTTTCTAAGATGAGGAAAACAGTGAGACTAAAGTTATAGACTTATAAATGGAGGGACGCTAAAATGTATGATGCCTGACATACAGTTCTATCATACAGAAGCACAGTACTAGAAAGTAAAGTTTTAGAAAGTTCACCAAACCCCTCTGTGTACGATACTGATTCCTGAAGGATGAAAGGGGTACGTGGTCTGGAGTACAGGGCGGAGAAGAGCACAATCCATCTAGTTCCATCCTATGGGAAGTTGGTAAGTGGTATAGTTCCCTTATACGTGAGTGGGCTACTGTCTGAGACTTTGTTCTTGGATCTTCTGGGTATGACAAGGTTTTCAGACTTTAATTGTTACAGAGACTCTAACCCTGTGGGCTTTATTGAGGAGGCCTACATCTACATGGTAAAATGAATATGAGCAAAATAAAGATAACCTCTTTTGTCATTTATTGGTTAAGGACTGGAATAATTTATTTTGTTTTTAGAGTCCTTGAATATGAGTTTCAAATTTTTCCTTTTCGATATTTTTCTCAGAGGTTCAGACTGTCCCAGAAAAGACATTAAGGAACAGACCATAAGTTTCCTGTAACAGCCTATGTCCCAACATTGAGTAATTAGGATGTTGATTTCCCCCGTTGCTCTTTTATGTGTCTAACCTTGACCATGTGGATTAAAATTTAAAAACATCCCAGGAATTCTACAACAGGACACAGCAAGGCTATGTCATGTACACCTTGACCCACATTTCTTCTTCAAAATATATTTTTATTTTAATGGTCACCTAGTAACTACACTTACTTCCAGTAGTGTGACATTTCAAATTTATGCATAATGTACATAATAATTAAGTGAAGGTAACTGGTGTATCACATTAGACATAAATAATTCCTTTGTGTTGGAACATGGCTGTTTTGACATATTCAATGAACTATTCCCACTGTACTTATCCTGTAAAACATTAGATATTATTCCTTCATCCAAATGTACTGTGGAACCTATTAGCTCTCTTCTCTGGATAAGGTGGGGTTCAGGCAGGACAGCATTGCACATAATGTTGAGGGATGGCCTCCTTCCTGTGGGTAATCTCAGCAGAGCCTTACAATCTGGAGATCTGAATCAGATCCTGACTGATCTCATCGACTGATCTGCAACCTGAAAGAACCACACAATTAAAAGCTCATTTCCCAGCAGCTGAGATGGCTCAGCAGGTAAAGAGGTTTGCACAGAAGTCTGAAGACCTGACCCCCACAAGGGGACAGGAGAGCATGGATTCCCAAGAGTAACCCTCTGATTTCCACATTTGCTTCTTCTTCATGGACATAGGGGTAATGCAGCACAAACAAAGCCTTTGATTAATGTTTCCAATACCTATAGCATGCTTCAATGCACCCAGATCAAAATGTTAGTGTAAAAACCCAAAATCTCTAGTTTAACATTAAAAAAAAATCAACTCCTGTGTACATTAGATACCCTTGGCCTTTATGTCAGTTCAGATAAAGTACGTGTACATATAGGCAGTGTGCTCCAAGGAGGATGAGATTAAGGGATAGAAACAGATGTGTGAAGACCCCGTACACCCCACACCTGGTGGGGGGGGGGTTCTGCCAAAGGGGGGATCCTTCTTTGCCAGAAGATTTTGATTCATGTGTAAAATCAAGACTGTAGCTGAGGTTCCACATAGGGATTGGAAAGAGTGAAAACAGAAGAAAGTAGAGTTGGCATGGTGCTGTGCTGTGCTGTAGTGTGGTGAGCTCAGACGGGCAGTGAGAGATCCCTGATGATGAGAAAGTTGAAAGAGTTTAATCAGAGGCTGGATGGGATTGAACGTGAAGAGGTGCGTCCACAAACAGAACATCAGTAAAATGTATTGGGAAAATTAACTAATGAGAGCTTCTTCTAAAATTAAAAACACAGGAAGGGGTTGGATTTCACGCCTGGGTGAGCATCAGGGGTGGGATCTTTAGACAGCCTAAAAATTGAACCAATCGGCAGTGACCTTGAGACAAACTTAGGGTTCCCACTGTTGGAGAACACTGCTCTCTGGCTGGATGTTTGCCTCCGGTTCTCGCTGTGGACAGCTGTGAAGCCCAGTGAGGGTTAACCAGAGGGAAGCACCCCTATCGCTCTGTACAGCTTCCTCCTTAAGCTCTAAACCAGTAGAAAATTTAAAAACACTTACCTGCAAGGGCCATAGAAGTGCGGAACTCAGTTTTTAAAATGTTCAAAACTTCCTCAACACCATGTTCACCCTGTTCCCAGGACAGAAAAATGGAAGTAGGGAAGACATAGAACTTTAAAAGAATATTTTGACCATCTTCTGGGTACGAATGGCATCTATAGGGAGAACTGTTGTAGGGAAGAGATTGGAGGTATCCATGAAATCAGAATTATGTAGGGAATAAAAGAAAACAAAGACAAAAAGGTAAGGGTGAGGGCTCTTAGAAGTTGTTGGGACGGGGCTGGAGAGATAGCCTAGAGGTTAAGAGCACCGACTGCTCTTGCAGAGGACCTGGGTTCGATCCCCAGCACCCACATGGCGGCTAAGAACTGTCTGTAACTCCAATTCCAGGAGAACTCCAGCTCCAGGGGAATGCGAGACCCTCTTCTGACCTCCGCGGCATTGCACGACACGGGTGCACAAACCTACATGCAGACAGTACATTGATACACATACAAAAATAAATAAAATAAAAAAGAAGTCGTTGGGATATTTCAGAAGCTTAGAGGTACAGATGAGGTGAAGTGTCCTTCAAGCACTTCGGAGAATGTCTATGTTGGAAGATGGATTTCCGAAAATCATGGGGATGAATGGGGAGCTCTGCACCTTCCTGTCAGTTCTCAGGGCGCCACTCTTACCTTGCAGGCAAGGCCCCAAAGGATTGGTCTCCCAAGAAAAATGCACTTAGCCCCAAGGGCCAGGGCCTTCAGCACATCATTGCCAGTTCGAACCCCACCATCCAGGTACACTTCAGTTTTCCCTCTGACAGCAGCCACCACTTCTGCTAGGGCATCAATCTGGAAAAGAGATACACCGGTGGTGACAGGTGTTTCTGTTTTGAATCACAGGGGTTACAGGATGGATGTCCTCTCAAACAGGAATAGGACCAGGAAGTTCAAGGGCAGCTGAGGCCCTTTACAAGTCCTCCCATCTTCCTCCTCCTCCTCTTCCTCCTCCTCCTCCTCCTCCTCCTCCTCTTCCTCCTCCTCCTCCTCCTCCTCCTCCTCCTGTGCTTGTGGCTATAGAAGCTCAGCCACAGCAGTTGTGGTCCTGCTCCTGATGCCCAGAGGCTTGTGTTGAACACCCCTCTTGCTGTTTCTCGCTCTGCCTCCAATCTAGCTCCTCTCTGACCTCCAACCCCACCTACAGTTTGGAAGAAACGCTCAACTTGTGTTTATATACCTGGGGACATTTTCCCATTCATAGTGTTCTCTTTAGCACTGAAGAATCTGCTGCATTTTAATTTTCTCATATTTGCTTTGTTTCTAAGATGGACTACTTAGAGGTGTTCTCTAGTGCTTAGACACTAAGTCTTCTTACCAGAATGAATACACACACCCACAGCCTGTGCATATGCACACACCCATGCCCTGAGTGTCTAGACATAAGCTTGTCTTGAAAGACTTCATTTCCTCAGTCACCCTGAGAGGCCAGCTAGTCTCTACTCTCCGTGTCCCCTTAATTTTCCTTGTCCTTTTATCTTGCCTTAAGAAGCAGGAGGCATGACTATACTATGCCTTTCTCTCTACCTTACAAATATTTTACTAGCATGACTTTCTTTAAGAGGTAACATGATTATATTGGAAGACTTTATATAGATGGAGAATTTAGAAAGGAATGGGAAACTCACAGTATAGGAACAGTGACAAATTTCACATTATTGTCAATCCACCTTTTGCTAAGAGCCATGGTAAAGGTTCCCTTGCCTCCTGTGTGGGCCGACATCCTTCACCTGTTCTTTACTAGTGAAAGTGGTGGAGAGGGGCTGAGTGGTGAGAACCCAACATCTCTCAGCTTCACACATCTTGGAGTACTGGAAAGAGCAGCTTAGAATTTCTATTTCTTGGAATTTATCTTTTTCTTTCTTTTTGAGACAGGGTCTCCCTGTAGCTCCAGCTGGCCTGTAGACCAGGATGTCCTTGAACTCACAGAGATCCGCCTGCCTCTGCCTCCCGAGTGCTAGGATTAAAGGAGTGAGCCACCATGCCCAGCCCTGGAATTTATCTTAAAGAAGTAATTGAAGCTATGGTAAAAGATTTTAACTTTAAGGATGGTTAATGTGGGGTGTAAAGATGGCTTGATGGTTAAGAACACTGAACATTCTTTCAGAGGACCTGGGTTCAGTTCCTAGCACCCACTCACAGGACAGCTGACAATGGTCTGTGACTCTAGTTCCCTCTTCTGGCCTCTGCAGGCACTGTACACATATGGACATAGACTCATGCAGATAAAACACTCATACACATAAAATAAAAATAAATAAGTTTTTAAGAAAGATTGCATTGATGCAGTATTTACAATAGTGAAAAAATGGGCCCAGACGTGGTGGTACACACCTCTAATCCCAGTACCTGGGAGGCAGAGGCAGGATGATCTCTGTGAGTTCAAGGCCAGCGTAGTCTAGAAAGTGAGTTTCAGGCCAGCTGGGGCTACAGGAGACCCTGTCTCAAAAAATACCCCCAAAATATAGTGAAGAAATGGAAGACAGACATGGAGGCACATGCCTGTCTGTCTTGTACTCCTGAGAGATAGAGACAAGACAATGGAGGATTCAAAACTAGTGTGGCTTACATGGTAAGACCCTGTCTCAATCAAACAACAAACCAACCATCCAAACAAAAGAAGCAAGCAATGAAATAGTGGCATAATGCAGATGTTTACATAAATTTCCCATTCATGACACATCATTAAAGAGACACATATATGTGCCTAATATAACTAAAAAGAAGAAATTATCAAATATCATTAATACACACAGATTTTTAAACTGAAAAAGGTTTATTTCTGTTAATAAGTGCCAAAATGTTAACAATAATAATTGTGTTGAAATTAGGATTGATTTTTTCATATATATTTTATAATTTATCTATGGTGAACCTGTTTTACTTATATAATAAAGAGGCAAAAATTTTAAGAGAGAATAATATCTCTTTGATAAAATGAGCCTAGTCTTGCTGGAACAGCCTTTCAGGAAAAAATAACATATACACAGGCACAAGACAAGTAAACAACTGATCTCCATCATAAGATCCTTTCTCTTAAGCATCACATACAGCGAACACAAATTCATGTGCTAGGGAAGAATATTACAGACTGTCATATTTTCATCAGTGCATTTTTGTATTAGTATATTTTAGTTCTAGTTTTCAAGATTTGTTATTTTAATTATGTGTTTGTGTTGTGGGGGGTGTGCTCCCAAGTGCAGGTGCCTGCACACACACAAAGGGTTGGATTCCCCTGGAGCTAGAGTTATAGGCAGTTGTGTGCTGCCCAATGTAAGTGCTAGGAATTGAACTGAGATCTTTTGCAAGGTGAGTATTGTGCTTTTAACCACTGATCTGTCTCTCCAGTCTCCTACCCTGTTTTGGGAAACACTTATTAGCCTAGGCGAGTCACTGCTCCTTCACGTGATGTGTCATATGGAAAAGCATGAAGTTACTCAATTCCATTTTTATCTGACTACAACTGACAGAGGGTGGGGCCCTCAATGTTTAGAACATCCCTCTTTGTCTACCTTATTATCTACTGTGAACTTGCACAAGTTTAGTTAATATCTCTACATTCCAGAATGCCTAACTGTAAACCAGCGATCTATCTATCTTACATTATGGTCACAAGCATTAGATATGTTATACATAAAGTTTATAAAAATAGCTTGGTGTAGATTAGGCTATTTATTGTGAATTCTTAACAAACCTTAAATCCATAGGCAATACCTGTGGTAAGGGTCAAAGGGGATGTGCCCAGAACATAAAAAGCCTCACAGTGTAGACACAAATAGAACACTCAGACACACCCCTCTGAAGTCATCCTACTTACTGAAGCAGGAACTTCATCAAGCTGCCTCCCGCCATGGTTGGAAACAAGGATGCCTTGGACGTTATGCTTCACTGCCAACTCTGCATCTTCTTTCGTCAAAATCCCTTTAAGGATGATGGGCAATCTAGTTATGCTCTGAAGCAAGGACAGGTCTTTCCAGCAGAATGCTGTGCTCATGAAGGATGTTGGGACATAAGGTGTGGAATTTTTCTGTAGAGAATGAAAAGTTCTTATTTCAAAACCCTTGTATCATGTGACTTACTCAAAAGAGGAGGCACATTGGAGCCTGCCATTTATAAGCTTGAAAAGAAAAACAACATAATCCATCACTGCTTCTCAATCCTTCTCTTCACAAAATTTCTATAAAGAATTTCTATCACAAGGACTTGTCTACTGACTGTTAATCATGTCCTTAACAATTATGGTAGACTTTGGGAACAGAATGACAGATAAAACAGAACCTACATTTTATTATTTTTATTTTTGGTTGCCTTTTAAAAACACTTTATTAATATTTTTTAAAAAAATTAGAGGAAGTTGTTTTTTGTTTGTGTTTTTTGGGGGGTCTTTTTGAGAAGTTGTTTTTATTGGTAACAGAAATATTCTTATTTTACAGAGGTTAAAGCACCCCCAAAATGTGACACCCTAACTCTTTTGAATTCCAGAGCTACTGGTTTTCAACTCTAAGCTATACTGTGATGTAGGCTAATATTCAGCTTATTTTTCATTTACAAGAGAAATATATAAACTATACCTTTGATTTGCCTGCAAATGGGGCACTTTCTTTGAGAAGTGGTTTATTTCCTGGTACGCTTCCAGATATCTACAAGGAATGAGTGCAAAAGAAACTTCTTCACCGATATACACTTTACAAATTCATTTTTCTTGGAATTCCCTCAGCCGTTCTTCCAATGACGAACCTGAGACATCTTCTGTTAAGTTACCCTTCACATTCCTTTCCACAAATACGTTTTCATATCATGTGGAGTCAGTTTCATAGCTATTTTTGAAGATGTTGACTGCAGCATTTCCTCCCACTGAAGTCATGTCAGTCAGTTCTCTTGTTGGTAAAGGTATCTGTGTTTTCTGTTTGCTAGTATCATTTTCCTGTTTATTGGGTATACTGGCCTTTTGAAGATGTTCCAGAATAGGGAAGACACACATCACTTGTGGGAGAGCCATTCTAGTCTTCCAAATTAATGTCAAGGCACCCCATTTCTTGCCTTTTCTTCAGCTCCTTCCTTCTTTAGTTCATCTTCAGGATTAAGAAGTGCTGGCGCCAGGCGTGGTGGTGCACTCCTTTAATCCCAGCACTCAGGAAGCAGAGGCAGGTGGATCTCTGTGAGTTCAAAGCCAGCCTGGTCTACAGAGTGAGTTCCAGGCCAGCTGGGGGCTACAGGGAGACCCTGTCTCAAAACAACAACAACAACAACAACAACAAAACAAAACAAAACAAAACAAAAAAGAAATGCTGGCAGTGTCTGTCAGTAATGGATTTGCCATTCTCTATAGTGCTCAGACTTTGATGCTGAGTTTTACTAGGTTTCTACCAAAGCCCATTTCCAAAGCTGCTTTAACCACAGGTGTATTCATCATGATGGCATCATTTGAACTTTCTCCAGAGCCAAAATGCAAAATTGAAGGGCCTATATTTTCTTCTCATGGGTTTCTGGAGATGACAATAGCTGTTCAAGAAGATGGAGCTAACTAGCTTTAGTCTCACCCACAAACTTCTCTCTTTCATGTATATCAAGAACTCATACCTTGTAAACCACTTGGCATGTTTATCCATGTTTATCCATGTCTCCCGATAACCAACACCTCAAGACACACTCAAAACCAAAGCATCTGACATCATGGTTGCTATCCACATAATAAAAACCAGCACGTATAGGCTGCTTGAGCTGAACTGGGCCACTAGATGGCCAGTCATAAGCATTCTCATTTGAGCTGAGTGTGTGTTTGTAATATTTAGATTAGAAACAGTAAACTTCATTGTTCCTAAAGAATTTTCTAAAAATGGATAGTTGGGAAAATGTTTCTGGTGTTCCCAGTTGCTGAGGTTTTCACCACAGGCAAAACGGGGCACCCTATCTCCAGGTTCTATATCATAAAAGCCAGCTCTAGCCAATTCTAAAGGGGACAGAAAGCTTAATGGGCACTTACTGTAAGTATTCATCACATAGCTGCAGGGATTAGTCCTTGCTGGAGAGAAGTCTTCTGCTATTTTAGAAACAAGAAGGTTTGATGGAAGGCTGAACTAAGAACCCCTGAGAAGTGGGGTGAGAGTAGCTGAAATCAGATTCTGAAGAAAGCTGCAGGGCGGATTCGGCTGCCTGTGCTTTTCAATGGAACTAGCTCCTTGCATCCAGTTACCCAGCATCAGGTAGGCCTGAACAGAAGCATTGACTCAGTCATTCACACCCGTGTAATAAAAAGCAGCACCAGTGGAAAGCCAAGTATGTGGATATTCTGTGGTGTTCACACATAAGAACAGGTGCGCTTCACTTTTTTCTTTGCTCCCTTTTGTCCAGTTTGGCAAGACTGCTATCTTCCGCTATGCTTTTAGTTTTTTTGATGCAGGGTACCTTGGACGACTCTTTAGGAGGTAGCATGAGTAAGTAATAGTATTTTTTGTGCTTTTATTGATGTTTTGGCAATTTCAGACATGACTTTTTCAGTTCAGTTCAGGCATATTACCCTTTCCCTTCCCCCACCCCACCCTACCCCACTCCAGATCATGCATTCTGCCATAACTGTCCTGCATCTTTCTCTCAGTCTTTTTTTTTATGCTTAGGAATTCACATTTTCTTTTAGAGTAATATAAAATTAATGGAGGAAAATGTGAATTCCTAAGTAATAGTATTTTTGACGGCTTAAGCTTTCACATGAAATTCCTTCCCTCATCACACTAAATAAGATCTGTACCACAGGGAAGAATAAAATGGTGGAATTCCCTATATTCTCACTAGTTTATATTTGAGTCCATACTCACACAGAATGGTTTTCTCTCCTACATTACCAGGATTCTATTTAGTATTCTTTGGGATTACATTAACTCTTTTAGATAACTCAAGAGCTATTTACACATAATTTGGCATAGCCTAAAGCCCCCAAAAGTCTATACACTTCTGAAAGTATTAAAATTTCTTCCATTTTCAAAAAGTTTATATTCCTGAAATGCTAAGCAGTCTTAGAATCCCTCAATTATGTATTGAATTTTCTTTTCATTACAAGTTATGAAGTCTGCATATTGGGCCAATTACCAGAAGTTATATGCCAGCTTCTATCCCTTAGAAGGATTTTAATATGACATCCAAACCACTCTTTTATTCTATCAAATAAAAGTAACGAATTTTTCATACACTGATATTATGTAAAAGCTCATTTCACACAGCATATCATCACAGTCTTTACTTAAGGCTTACATTAGCTTCAGTGGCTATTAGGGAAGGTAACAGCAGCTTTATTAAGATTGGGGTACATGTGAATGAATTCTGCTTGAAGTTCAAACTGGTACTCTGTCATCTTAGTTAGATATTGTGTATTGCTACATTGTTAATTCTTTCCAACTGTGTCTGTTATTTTAATAAATCTGATCAACTAACTGATAGTATTTTCTTCATAGACTCAACCTCACTGCATGGGAAAAAAAATGGACCTGTGCTTCATTAAGGACCATTGCACTATATCTCATGTCGTGCTTAAGAATGAATCAATTGGGGGCTGAAGAGATAAGCCTAGAGGTTAAGAGCACCGACTGCTCTTGCAGAGGACCTGGGTTCGATCCCCAGCACCCACATGGCAGCTAAGAACCATCTGTAACTCCAATTCCAGGAGAACTCCAGTTCCAGGGGAATCCGAGACCCTCTTCTGACCTCTGAGGCATTGCACAACACGGGTGCACAAAACCTACATGCAGACGGTACATTCATACACATACAAAAATAAATAAAATTTTAAAAAAATGAATCAATTTGTCAAAAGACATAACTTTCTTTTCTTATCACAAATGTCAAAAAATATATTACTGTTTAGAAAATGTACTACACCTTTTTTTTCCCCTGAAAGCTCAACAGTTTAAAAATATAAGCATTTATGTCCAGAAGTGTACACCATAGAATTCAGACTACACATCCTTTTACAATGTATTAGGATTCCTATGATGGGGTTTGTTTCTGGGGAAAATGTGAGTGGAAATGAAGACTCTCAAGGATGCAAATTCCCTTGGGTCTTCTCACACCTGGGAACTGGTGGTGCCTGGCCAAGACAGGGCCTGACTCCATCTGACTCCATAGACATAGAATTTATAGTACAAGAGAATGCAGATTTTAGTCTGTGAGATGAATAAGCAAAAATATTTACAGGTCAGCTTGACATTTTATGACTGAGATATGTGTATACTAATAAGACCAAGGTAAAACTTCAGGCATCTTAAACCAGATATTATCTACTATCTATCCTTGGCTCACAGTACGCATCAGATGTCCTTAAATTTTAATGTCTCTTGATGTGAACACACACAGAGGTACTGCAGCTGCCTGCTGGCTGAAAGGCTGTTATTCCTGCAGCTGAGAATTCATCTTTCCGTGCTGTTCACTCAAGGGCATGCAATCCTTTCCAATGGTTGGAGTTTAATGAAAGAAATGTCCATTCTCATCCCTTAGTTGAATGGGCCCTAAAAGATATGCTGCAACTTCTCCCTGGTCCTGGGTGAGTTTTAAGTTTCCAAGGCAGTAGGGTGGGGCTCCAGTTGGCTAGGCTGGCTGGCTATATACCTAAACTGCAAACACCTTCTACAGAGAGTAAGCATGGCTACATAGCACATGAATAAACACCATTTTAAGTACGTGGTGAAGTAGAAAATATTGGATGACTCCTTTAGTTTGCTCTCCATTTCTGCAAATTTCCCCCCTCCTCCAAAAGCTTTCCTATCTCCCAACATCAGGCCTGGCCTGAAATTTTCTGGTGACAGAGTAGACATTCCAGGGACAAGAGCATTTAACCTAATATTCTGCTTGCTAGGAAGCCCTGGGGAGATTTCAGGTCAGCTTCTTAAATTTCTGAATCACCAGTGCAAGCCATGTACTCAGCAAATACTTATGGAAAGGAAGGCAGAATAGGAGAAAGGAAGGAAGAAGGAAATTTGCCTCCTATATCATCTGCCAATGGAATCCGTTGTCTTTCCTACCTCTTGAGGTGATCGAAGGTCCTTCAGCATTAAATGTTCCTCCAAATTCAGTTGATTTCTAAGGTCCTTCCGCCTATTGCCAACTATAGGTGCATCTACAGTGATCACCAAAGCTTTGAAACCCAGAGCTTTGACCCTCTGGACCAGCTGTTTATTTAGCTCCCAGTCTGATTGCACATAGAGCTGAAACCACCGGAAACCTCTGGGGGCAGCAGCAACAACGTCCTCAAGGGTACAGCTGGCGTAAGTGCTGGTGACATAGCAGATGTCGGCTGTTTGAGCAGCTGCAAAGCAAAGGACGTGACTCATTTGGGAGGGCAGAGGTGTTCTGCACTGAAGGAAACAGCCCCAGGGCTCTGCGGTTCCTCGGCTGTTTCCCTGTGAGTGTGGCTAAAGCCTAGCTTCATTCTTCTCCCCTGCGGGGCAGGATGAGAGATGGTTTGGTTAGACTGGGAGGACTAAAAGTGTGTGTTCCCCTCTGTGTAAGCTGTCTTATAAATCTTGTTCTCCATAGTGTTTCCAGTTAGAGATATTATTGAAGCCTCAGAGCTAGCATTGAGTGCATTATGCCCTTAAGACAGGAAAGCAAGCTGACTATGAACTCCTTAATGCATCAGAGGAATTTGGAGGCTGGAGATGTAATTCTAATGGAAAAACCTGAATTCTGCTGAAAACATATACTATCTGAATGAGAAGAACATGTGAATTTGGGGGTCTTTTAAGACCTGTCTTATTGAGAAACTAAGAGCACTAGATATTATCCTTTAACTTGAAAGAGGTTGTACTGTCAAATGCTGATGACAGGAGACTGCCAAGGACGCTAATGAAGCTGATGCCATTAAGGCTACTGAACCGCATAGCTCTCAATTCCTGCTTTCATTATTTCAGCATCCCTTTCCAGGAGGTAATGTCACTATGGATGCTCTAATCCATGGCCAGAGAATTTGGCCTAATCAAAACTTAACCTTGTCAATATCTTATGTTAGCAGGAGATAGCCCATGCTTCACGCCACCTTCACATTCATATCTGCAAAGATTTCCCAAGCTGATCATCTTCATACAAGATATTAATATTTCAACCTAGGCATATCTATTTATGCCTCTTTAACTCCAGAATTCTCAGGCTCACTGCCTCTTGTATCATGGAGTCAGTGGAAAAGGCCTCAGAGAAGTCTGGGACAGCTCACCCAAACCAGATTTGACATGGAATCAAGATTATGGGTCCCAAGAATATTTGCAGTGTCATCTTTGTTATTGTCAATGGTGTTATTTGAGGAGAGTGTAGGGAGCAAATGGGGAGTCACTAAGAAGGAGCCATAACCTACCAAGAAACTTTCATTAGATGAGATGCCAAGGTCAGTCAAGGAGAAGGAAAGTGATATATTTAGACAAGGGCAACTGTCTGTTTCAGAATGTGAGAGAACATTTTTCTCCTCATCCTAAATGCAGACTCCTATTCATCCTGGTCTCTAGCATGTAAAGCTGCAGAGAGCCCCACTCTTTTTTTTTTAATTTTTTTATTTATTTCTGTATGTGTATGAATGTATTGTCTGCATGCAAGTTTGTGCACCCGTGACGTGCAATGCTGCGGCAGTCAGAAGAGGGTGTCGGATTCCCCTGGAACTGGAGTTCTCCTGGAATTGGAGTTTCAGACGGTTCTCGGCTGCCATGTGGGTGCTGGGGATCGAACCCAGGTCCTCTGCAAGAGCGGTCGGCGCTCTTAACCGCTAGGCCATCTCTCCAGCCCCAGAGCCCCACTCTTAATGAATCCTTGGTGCCTAACCTTGGGACATCTTTTCCTCTCAGGTCATGTGTCTCAGCTGGACCAGCATCTCTAGTCGGAGGACGGGATTTTAGCATGCCTTTTTTTTTTTTTTATCAGTACCTCCATTTCTGTTATTACTGAGTCAGTTGCTTCACCACCATCCTTAATTCCCGAAAGTCTACTATCCCCAGGGCCTGTCCATGAGACCATTCAGAGCTCCCTGTCTGTGCTATGGGGACAGAGGGTGTCTGCCTGGTCCTGAGCTCATTAGAGGGGAACCTCTGGGTAGGGTGGTTCATACCTCTGGCTGTGCTCACTTCTCCATCAGGCCAAGCAGTACAGTGGAAAGCTGTGGGTGAGATGCAGATGGGAGCGCTGATCTCTCTCCCTTGGATTGTGGTCCTGGTATCCACATTTGACACGTCTCTCAGGTACCGGGGACGGAGACGGATTCTGCACTAGACAGTAAGATGGATTACTCTCTAGCATGGTGATGCTTTCTGGACCTGTGTCCTTGATTCGCAGTGCAGGTCTAAGTCAGACTGCTTTCTCTGAAAACTTGGTGGGATCTGTTGGCTTATCCTAAATAAGTAGTGTAGACCTGGGAAGAGGCTAGTCTCCAGGAAGCCATGTTCTACATCACATTCCACATTAACCCAACCCGTTGTGGACTGTTAGTGACTGAAAGTCCACCTTAGCCTGTCTTGCTCTGTCAAGTAGCACAGGTCTTTGAGTCCTGCTTCCTTGGCTAGACACTCAGTGCTTAGATGGCTTAATTTATTCTTTGTTAACATTGACTAGACAGGAAAAGATTTACTTCTTAGTAATTGGAGGCTTGTTTCTTCTCCAGTTATGAAGAAGTCCCCAGAAAGAAAGCAAAGAAAGGTCATCAAAAGAGTCCAACTCCCAGAAAATGATCAGCTTCTTTCTCAGGATACTACTTCATTTGATTATTTGACTTCTTAGATATTGCTTTAGGAAAGGCAGGGTGATTTATAAATAATATGCAAAATGTAATTTTAAGACAAATGGGGGCTGGAGAGATGGCCTAGCCATTAAGAGTGCTGACTGCTCTTGCAGAGGACCCGGGTTCGATCCCTAGCGCCAACATGGTGGCTGAGAACCGTCTTTGACTCCAGTCCCAGGGGAATCGGATGCCCTCTTCTGACCTCTGCGGCATTGCATGACACGGAGGGTGCACAGACCTACATGCAGACAGTATATTCATACACATAAAAAAAAAGACAAATGGACATGCGCTGTAGCTATTGTTGGCTGACATGTTGACTGTTTCTATTTTCCAAGTCTAATTCTTCTTTGAATCGATCTTCTATTACCCACAAACATCCTTGGACCTTGTTTTCTCCAAACTTGGGTCCTTTCTCCTACTTTGCCCTCCAAGGCAGAAGCTTTAGGAGCTTAGGGAATCCAGGCCTCCATGGCAGACTTCTCTCTCCTGCCCCAGGGCTTGCATCTTTTCCAATTCCAAAATCGCTGGGATGTAGAGGACAGAGGGTCCACTTGTTCTAGTTCTAAGATAATTTCTCTCTTCCCCACTGTTCCCCAGCTCCCTGCCCCTCGCCCTCACCCCCACTCCAAATCAAACAACGCAGAAGCACACCGTTTTATCTTGGGAATAATGTGTTTTTTAGAGGCAGAAACCAGAACTGTGACTATCTAAGAAGCTCTCACCCAGCTCATTCTAGCTTAACAATAGAAAGGATAAAGAAGACAGACTTTTTAAATGCTGCGACATTGTCCTTGCTGGTGATGCCCTCGTCAGCTTCTCCTTCTATAAAATCCCAACTTGACTTTGACAACAGCTCACGTGCACGAGCCTGAAAATCTGCCAAACACACCAAGGACATTTCTGGACCTTCAAAACACAAGAACAAAATAAACCCAGTAAGAAGATTTTGGAAATCAAGGAGGCATGTGGAAAAGAGGGAACAGCAATACGAAGTCATTTGGACGCATCATGAGTCCCCCGCTGTTCTTTAACTCAAAGGAGTTGCGGCCCAATATGTGGGTTCTGAGCCAGAAGTGGCACATCCTCTGTTATCTCCACTCCCAAGTCTTGAGTATTCTATTACCTCTATTCTGTGTTCTACAGGTATTGGTCTAGATCTATAGAGTGAGTTCCAGGACAGCTGGAGCTACAGGGAGACCCTGTCTTGAAAAGTCCAATAAATAAATAAATAAATAAATAAATAAATAAATAAATAACAGATTAAAGAGAGAGTTTAAAGAAAGGAGTATTTTTGTCTCTCTCCCTCTCATCTCCTTCTAGCTGTTGAACTTGCTGAAATGCAGCTTATTGACAACTCTGGTCCTTATTGCCCGCAGTATAGCACTGTGCCCAGGACCTGCCACCTACCTGCCGAATCAGCTTTAGTTAATGGCTTTACTTTCACATTGCTATCTGAAAGTTCCCAGGAGCCTCAGGGTGTCTGAACCACCTAAACCTGTGGATGACCCAAGGAAGCAGCTGATGGAAGTTGCTTCTGGGCTAGGTCATTAAACATGTTTACCAAAACATCCCTATCTACCTCATTGCTATTTATGCCAAGAAAAAAACTTGCATTGCTTCCACTTATTGCCCTCTGTGATCTGAGCCCTGCAACTGCAACATGGTACTTCTAATAGAACCACCGCAGAAATGGGGAAGAGGGCAGAGTTTAGGGGTCACCATTAAATTTCTCCAAGAGGAGCAGGAACATGGATGCTATAGATACTGGTTCCAGTCATGATATACAGGATTCTTGCATGAGAGGATCCTGAAAGTAAAGGCCTGGAAGTGTAAGATTTAAAGCAATAATCAATTCTGGGATAGTAGACAGCAGTGTACATATTAGCTCAGGGCTAAAAGTAGAAACCAAATGGCTTTTAAGTCATTGAATGTAGGAAACGGACAAGTCTCAGAAATTCACTGAGGAATGGTAAGGGGCCAAGGGCTGGATGGAAGGGCTGGACATCTTGGCTGGGATAATGGTGGGGCAGAACTGGCCTGAGGACATCCAGAACCAAGGAAATATCTGGGGAGTTCAAACGAATAAATCAGGGTCCTTGGGATGTGATATTCTAGTTGGAGGCTGAGAAGAGGAATTTGGCTATTGCCACAGAACTTCTCATAGTCAACCTTGTCAGTGGATGGGGAGGAGGCTATTGAGGTGCTAAGTTTAGTCTGACAGAGTTCAGCAACACTATCCAATCCAACTCACTCTTACCTAGCCCTCTGATGCATCAGTAAACTTTAGCTCAATTAATTAAGCATTGCATTTTTCCAACTATCTTGCAGTTATAAACATATAGTTCTGTGTATACAGAGGCATTAAGATAGCAAGCTGATAGTTCTACCAACCCTTGCAAAGTTAGACCTTGACTTGTGCCTAGACTCGGACTTCAGCAGAGCTCCTAGCATTTCCTGATAAGAATGGTTCAGTCAATCTGAACTGTTTTGCCAACAATGTGATTTATTCTGAACATCTGCTTTCCCTTTGAAAGTCTATGACTTGGATACAGAGGATGATCATATGACCAGTTCCTAAAACCAGCCTATAGGCATTGAGTCTCTAAAGAACTCCCCTGTGCATGAATTTGCACATGGGTTGCCCACTGGGGGGAGTGTTTAAGTGCATCTTGGACTCTTGGAAGCTTATATTTCTTTTTAAATTTCTAAATATAGTTTATTAAAATTTTAATATTTTTACGAATTGTATTTTGAAAATATTTGCCCCCTCTTCCACCCACTAAGATCCATTCCCTACTTCTCTATCCACTTTGTATCATCTTTTGTTTTTTAATAACCTACTAAGTCCAATTTGAGCAGACCACATACTTCTAGGTGTGGAGCTTTCCACTGGAGCGTAGTCTACTCACTAGGAGCCACACTTCTTCTAGTCTTTCTCTACTAATATCTCTTAATTGCTCTATGAATTAGAGGTATTAAAGTTAATGGGGGTATCCATCTCCCCCTTTTGCATTCAAAGAGAAAGAGACCCAGAAAAAAATTTAAAACTTGTGGAAGATTAGACAGGAGATGGTTACAAGATATAATTCTGGAAACGTATCTCCTGTTACAGTCCTGTTTCATCTCCTGTTACATCTCCAAAGATGGCTGTTCTCCATTTCCAGTCTAATAGTAAAGAGTGAGATAGTCTCAGTTGTATTTTAAAATACAAATTTCATATATTGTGGTCATTTAAATTACATATCAAGTTAAATTAAAGTTAAGAGAATTTGGGATGTCTAAAATACAATCATATACTTTTTTAAACAACACGTGTAAAGGTCAGTAGAGTACTTGGCTCATTATTCTTATTAACGGAACAATATAAGAATTATAGTTGAAGAGGATCATACTTTGTCATTCAAAGTTTGTCCCAAATTTGGGAGAGGAGAACTTAGTCCAGTGTATTTTTATGTATTTCAGTTTGATCTACACCAGACTTGAAAACAGAAATTGAAGGGAGGATTCAAGTTATTTAATGATCTCCTTGTGTTCCCATTTGCCTTCATCTCCATTCATGTATTTTTGCCTCTGTTTTTTTTTTTCTACTCTCATTGTCAAGAGAAATAGGTTGGAAAACAATAAATTCCATAGACCAAGTGTAAGATGTTGTTCTGGGAACTGTAATTCCTTTAACTCCACCAGACCCTTTCTTTTATGATTAAAAAATGATGAAAAGCAATTAACAGATCAGTGATAAAGTGAAATTGAAGAGTAAGTATGTTTGGGGTACCCGCTGCTATGGTCTCAACTTCAAACTCTATTCCCTGATGTAGGACTCCGACAGGAGCTTCCAGCTATGTTGAGGGAGACCTTGGTTTGTTCATTGTTGGAACCTGAGCTGACTCAGTTGCACTACACAACAGGATGTTTTCCCTTGAAGATTCATAGAGTTCATGTTGACTTTACTTAAGGTATGCTGGAGCATCAGAATTTATATCTCCATGGACGACTGAGGGGGTCTTTCTGTGGGAGGCAGCATGCGAGGATAAAAGGACTGCTTCCGCCTTGAGCTTCTGATGATTCATAGAAGGCAGGCTTCTCTGCTAATACAGGATGTGCCCTTCTAGACCCTCTGGTGTGGTCCTTAGGAATTTAAGTCAGGGTTGTCAGTGGAAGGTCAAAGATAAGATCAAAGGCAGTGCTCTGAGGCCTGGTTTAAGAGATTATTGTTCAAGGTTGGCTGAAAATGCTCCTCTTGTTTGAAGTGGGGCAGCTCTGCTCCCCCCTCAAGGACAGTGGCTGCAAAGTAGAGAAATATCATCATAGCGGGCCTGAGTTATTGAGAATGAGAACGGCCTAGGAGGAGGCTCTGTAGAAGCACAAGGGGCCAGGCTGCGGGCTTTAGCCCTCAGACAAACAGCAGTGAGTCACAGGAGATAGAAACCCTGACACTGAGGCGGGTGAGGCCCCAGGACAACCATAATTGGAAGGGGAAGGACTTGGAGCAGTAACAGGTCAAGTCTCAGAGTACTAACAAAAGTAGAGTATGCTAACAGTTCAAGGGTCAAAGAGCAAGGGTCCCTCTGACTGATGTCCCACTCTGACAGACATCAGTCAGAGGCTGCAAGAATTGATTAATGGTCTCAGTCATCTGAGGATCAACTCTAGCCAATTCCCTGGGCCCTAAGGCATTTTGGGGAAAAGACGCAGGACTCCTTTAGCCCATGGTGGATACTCATTATTTTATGCTATTTTCTAAGATCATAATTTCTCCTCTTTGGCCCACTAGCCCTCAACCACACTCATTTTCCTGTCTTCCTTTCCTGTAAGGCCACTTCTTCTCTTGACCTGTGGGCATGTGCTACCATGCAGAGTGCAATACTTTTTCTTTCAGAACTCTTTGTATATTATGGCAAGGTGCTCAGTCAAGTCTGTTTCCTATTCTAGAAGCTTTGTGTATTAGAAGTTCAGATTCTGCTCATCCCAGAGCCTTTGAATGTACGCTCCAAAGTATCTTAGGCTTCCTTAAATTTCTTCTGAATTCTATTTCCCTCTGTGGCATGAGAAATTAAGAATGGTGTGTTCTCCATAATCAACAGTCATGAGAAATAAACTATGAAAATCATAGTTTCCCCTGATGAGTAATGGTTAGCGAGCCAACACCATTGCTTTTTAGTCTTTTGCATTGCAAATATGTCAGCTTTCTGATATGTTGGGAATCAAGTGGATATTTTCTATTACCTGAAATCTAATCACTGCTTTAATAGCATCTTGTTTATGGGAAAGTAGTTTCTGAGTTCTGAACAAGTAACTCTGAAATAGAGTTTTGAAGCCTAGTTGTGGTATCAATGGTGGGTTGGC
Source organism: Rhizomys pruinosus (assembly GCA_009823505.1). Lineage (NCBI taxonomy): Eukaryota > Metazoa > Chordata > Mammalia > Rodentia > Spalacidae > Rhizomys > Rhizomys pruinosus. Next base: position 3,552,438 of record VZQC01009467.1, on the reverse strand, counting down.
CCGCTATGATGATATTTCTCTACTTTGCAGCCACTGTCCTTGAGGGGGGAGCAGAGCTGCCCCACTTCAAACAAGAGAAGCATTTTCAGCCAACCTTGAACAATAATCTCTTAAACCAGGCCTCAGAGCACTGCCTTTGATCTTATCTTTGACCTTCCACTGACAACCCTGACTTAAATTCCTAAGGACCACACCAGAGGGTCTAGAAGGGCACATCCTGTATTAGCAGAGAAGCCTGCCTTCTATGAATCATCAGAAGCTCAAGGCGGAAGCAGTCCTGTTATCCTCGCATGCTGCCTCCCACAGAAAGACCCCCTCAGTCGTCCATGGAGATATAAATTCTGATGCCCCAGCATCTGTCAAATAATAGCAGGAGACACTGACACAGTGTTTTGAAAGACTGGGTCTTTTCTAATTCCATTAAGGAATGGATAATTTTATTATGGAAAGAGCCTGAGAGACAATATGGTATTTCTTTTATATCAATAATAACAAAATAAAAGTGCAACCATTTATCTAGTGTTGCATGATACTCAATGCATGGTGTGGTTCCTTTATAAAGTTCCTTAAATGCTTTGATCTTCACAGTCATCCCAAATGCAAATGTCCTTATCCCCATTTCACAAATGAGAAAAAGGCTAAAATACTTTATCCAATATTATGCATCTAGTAATGTGTTCTGACTCTAGCTGTCCAGGTGTTAATCACTACAGAGGGAAGAAAATATCTGTTGCTGAGAGTGGTTTACAGAATGAAGGAATTGGTAAGTAACTTAGATGTTTAAAAGTGTCATTATTATATCCAGCTTTTGACTTCTCTCAGCAACATTACAACTCCATCATAAAGTAAAATGCAACCGAACACTCTCATTTAGCTGCTCATTAAAAATTCCAACCTATCTCAACAACCTACAAGGCATTCTTTTATACATTATACCCTTTAATGCTCATAACATAGAGTGTTACACATGAAAAATTAAAACTCAGAGAAAAAAACCTCAGAGAATACAAGTGAATATGACAAGAATGGCAGAGCCAGACATGGACCCCCTGATTTGCAGAGCCAGACATGGAACCCCCTGATTCGCAGAGCAGACAGGGAACCCCCTGATTTGCAGAGCAGACAGGGAACACTTCTGATTTGCAGAACAAGACATGGAACCCCCTGACTTACAGAGCCAGGCTTGGAACCCCTCTGATCTGCAGAGCCAGGCCTGGAACCCTTGTGATTTGCTCCTGATACACTTAGCCAGCATGGAGCAGTGTTTGGAAAAAAACAGAGTCAGCCTGTGGTACAAAGTGAACTTGATCAATGCTCAGAAAATCAAAGCCACTGAGGAAGTTGTCTTGAGTGACCCTGTGAGACTGCAGCCTTTTTATTTGCTCAGAATAATGTGCTAATAAGAATTACACAATGGTGCCTCACAGGCCCTGAGTGCTATTCTGTTTTTATTTTTCAGACTGCGAGTTAGAAAACTACAATGTTCCAAAATCTGAAGCTGACTGCCAACATCATATTATTCCATTTCTGAACTCAGTGGGTTGTATTCAAAACAAAAACACATGAAATGTCTTTCAGACTATAAGGTGACTATGAAGAATAAATGAATTTTGATTTTTAGATCGGACATTCATCCCCAACATACCCTACTATGCATACACTAGTATTCCACTAGGGTGGTGGAGGCACTTTCTGCTCTCCTAGGCCATTATCTTGCTTAAAGTTAGACAGGGTTATGTGACCAGTTCTGGCCAATGAACTGGTTGTGAGCATAACATGTGAGAGTTGTCTGGTAAGACTAGGACACTTACTCTGCCCTTGCTACAGCAACCAGAGGCACAGCTAGGCACCGCTAGGTTTCTGAACTTTTGTTTAGAAAGGGGCAGCCTTGGATGTTAGCTGATAACAAATACACATATGTCCATGTGTATTCTTATGTTAACTCATTAATACTTCAGGGTATATTTTTACTATAGCACTTAGCTTAATGACTATGTATAGACACTGAAGTAAATATTAGAGATTAAATTAAAATCCTTATAGCTTTTCAGTCTTAGCTCTCATGAAGTGTACAAAGTTGAGGATGGGGTTCAATATTCCATTCTCTGTTTGTTGGCATGGTTTAGAGGGTCAGAGGGGTGCCTTTCTAGGGAGAGCTACCCGGAAATCTGGAAAATATTTCCATATTTCAAGGGGGACCTCAGATACAAACAATGCTCAATTTTAATTGTACAAGCTCCAATTCTTGTCAAATTTTAATTAGAATGGTGCTGTCTATTTCAGGGTTCTCTGTAAAATACAGAATAACGGAGTGGTTCTCTACTGTGGAAAGCTTTGGGAGCTTTGCATCTTGGGAGGAGATAGAAGATCAGAAAAACCCTTTTTCTTTTGGTGTTGTTTCCAGACTAACCTATTCCATTCAACTGTTGTCTAGCTAGATATCAACATAGCCTGTCTTAGTTACTGTTCTTTCTCAGTTCTCCCAAACTGATCCATAGATTCATTTCCACCTGACCAACCCAGGAAACCCCTTTATCAATGACAATTCATACCTGGTTCCAAACAAGCACAAACCTGATTTTAAGCTCTTCCAGTAGTCACGAATTGTTGTGGCAATATCTAGAGGCAGCCTTACAAGTCTGGGTCCCTGCAGGATGTGCTAGCAAACCATGAGTCACTGCCCAGCTTAGGAGTAAGGAACATTGAAAGATAAACATTAACCTTATAGTGAAAACTGTTATCTGGGAAATAATAAGTAACTAAGCTGGAGCAAGGTTAGCTATTACACGGACTTGGCTGATTTCATAAGATTTGTCCTCCAAAAGAAGTTCTTTCAAGGTCTTATAAGAATCCTGAGGTTTGTTATAAGATTAATCTTTGATATAAAGAAGTTGCTTATTTACTTTCAAGTCACATCCTGCTGGCTGTTCATTAAGATGGTGAATGGAAGGGCATGAGTGATTTCAAGGAACTCGTTACAGAAAGGTGCACTGGAAAAAGAAGGGCTTATCTGGGAGGTGGTGAAGGGATAGGTGAAGAGTGGACACAGCCTAAAATCCATGGACAGAACATTAGTGAGGACCCAGGCCAGGACAGGCTAGGATCAGTGTAAACTCCCGAGCCAGACAGTCAGATTAATGTGAGAAACAGGAGAACTGTTGAGATACATATATATATAATAATATATAATAATTATGTAGGTAGGTACTTGGTGAATATATTTATTTATTTGTAGGATATTTTTGTTCTATGACTCTATTGCATATATGAATGTAAGTGAACCCATTTTGTGCAATGCCTGTCTGTGGAGGTCAGAAGAGAATGTTGGATCCTCTGGAACTGGAGTTATGGATGGTTGTTAGCTGCCATATGGGTGCTGGGAAACAACCTAAGTCTTTTTTTATTGCAAGAGCAGCCAGTGCTCTTAAGTGCGGAGCCATCTCTCCAGCATGCATTTCTAGAGAATTGACTGAGATGAGAAGGTCTAGTCTGTGTGTGGGGCCACCATCTCATGGGCTCACTCAGATTTAATAAAAAATAGAAATTAGGTGCGGTGGCTCATGCCTGAAATCCAGGCACAGGGAGAGCTGAGGCAGATGGATTGTCAAAAGTTCAGGGGCATCCTGGACTATGCAGTGAGTTCCAGGACAACCTGGGCTACAGAACGAGATCCTACTTCAAACAAAACAGAACAAAGAGAGAGGGGTGGTAGAAGAGAAGGAAAAAGAGGAGGAGAAGGAGGAGGAGGAAAAAGAAGAGGAGGAAGAAGAGAAAGAAGAGGAGGAAGAACAGAGGGGGATTAAGAGGAGGAGGAGGATTAAGAGGAGAAGGAGAAGTAAGGTTAAGAGGAGGAGGGAAGCCCCTCCCACTGATCTAGGGCTAGACTCCTCTGCCCTTGGCCACAGATCTAGACATTTCCGGCCCACCTGAGAGTGCCTGAAGCTGGCCTCCACGTGGTGCAGGGGTCCAGTTGTTTCCAGCCTGCATGAAAGCACCTGAACCTAGCCTCCATGTGGTGGTGACCATCCCCAGTTGTGCTGTCCTCAACCCCTAGCTTGGGATCATCTGAAGCCCCTCCTGCTACTGTAGGGCTAGACCCCCCCCCTGCATTTTAGTAGGGTTCCAGACCTCTGAAAATTTCCCAAGAGTTCCTGAATCAAGCCTCCACCCAGCAAGCTTCCCAACTTGCTGTACTTGCTGGCCAGTAGGGGCCAAGACCTTGGAAGGAAGCCTGAGAGATCTTGACTTGAGCCTCTGCAGGAGCTCTTGACTAGCTGAATGAGAACCAGCTGGTCCCTCCAATACAAAATAAGAAGAGAGAACTTGAACCCCAGACCAACCAGCATTTCATACCTAATAAGAAAATAACCAAAGAACCAAGAATACAACAAGAATACAAAGTCAGTCTTCAACTCAACAAAGGAAGATGTGAAGCTCATACTATATTCACAAACAATAAAAGAAATCCACATGCCAAAAATCACAATGAAAAAATAATAATATGAAAAATCCAAATAATATGTCTCCACTAAATACTCCCAGGCCTATAGAAGAGTTCTACAATGAGGACCCCCTAGACATAACCCAGGACACAGAATTTAAAGGAAGAGTCATAAACATGATCAAAGAACTCAACTAATTAAAAAAACACAAATAAATCACAGAACTAAAAGAAGATAGGGCTAAACTTTTGACTGAATTCACACAAGAGATAGAAATACTGAACAAAACTAAGGCTAAAATGAAGAAGGAAGTGAAACACTTAATGAGCCATCTGGAAACTATGGGTGAAAGCCTCAACAATAGAATGAATGAAGTAGGAAGTAGAATATCAATACCAAATAAAGTGGAAGCAAAGATTACAAAAAAGTAAGAAAAAACACAGGAATGGAATATTCAGGAAATATGGGACATGGTGAAAAGACCAAACCTGTGCATCATAGGCAGAGAGGAAGGAGAAGAATCTCAGAATAATGGTATTGACCAGATCTTCAACAGGATTGGAGAAGAAAGTTTTGCAAAATTAAGGAAAGACTTGCCCATACAAATACAAGAAGCACATAGAATACCAAACTCATAGGACCAGAAAAAAAACCTCCCCACACCATATCATAGTAAAAACACTTATGTTCAGAACAAAGAGAGAATACTGAAAGCTGAAAAAGAAAAATAACATGTCACATATAAAGGAAAACCCATCAGAATTATGGCTGACTTTTCAATGCAAACTATGAAAGTAGAAAAGCCTGGAGCAAAATATTCCCAGTACTACATGACCATAAATGCCAACCCAGAATACTATCCAACAAAAATATCTGTAGTAGCTGAAGGGGAAACAAAAATCTATCTCCCATGGCATGAATAGACTGAGAGAATTCATGTCCAGAAAAATCAGCCCTTCAGAGAATACTTGAAGCAATACAAAGAGCAGAAGAAAGGAATGACTATACTCGAGCAGCAATAGAAAGAAATGGAGTGAAGGTATAACTTTTGAAACACAAAGTTAGATCAAGAATGCAAACAGAAACTAAAATATGAAAACCAATACACATCTCTCAATAATAACTTTAAATATCATTGGACTGAACTTCCCAAACAAGAGACAGAGGCTAGTGGAATGGATTAAGAAACAACATACATCTTTTTGTTGTCTGCAGAAAACCCATCTCACATTCAAGGACAGGTACTATTTTAAGGGGAGAAAAAAAATTATGCCAAGCAAATGGAACTAAGAAGCAAGTAGGAGTTGCAATTCTAATATCCGATAAAATAGACTGCAAATTAAAGCCAATAAGAAGAGATAAAGAGGGTCACTTCATTCTTATGAAAGGAACAATTAACCAAGAGAATTACAATCATGAATATATACGTACCAAACTCGAGAGTACCCAACTTCATAAACACAATACTACAGGACTTTCAGACACAGATTAATTCCTACTTGTAGTAGGGGACTTGAATATCCCACTGTCTCCATTACACAGGTCAAATGGACAAAGAATAAACAGAGAAATGTCTGAATTAAACAATATCATACGTCAAATGGACTTAACAGACATCTAACAAATATTACACCCAAGTACTTTCTATTCAGCTTCCCATGGAACTTTCTCCAAAATTGACCACACACTGGGTCACAAAACAAATGAGAAAAAATACAAAAAACAAGAGAAATAATTCCCATACATTCTAACAGACCACAATGCAAGAAACCTTAACAATTACATGAGCTCATGGAGATTAAATAACACACTCCTGAATAACGAATGGGTCAAAGGAGAAATTAAGAAAGAATAGCTGGGTGTGGTGGCTCACGCCTTTAATCCTAGCTTGAGAGGTAGAGGCAAGTGGATCTCTATAAGTTCAAGGCCAGCCTGCTCTACAGAGTGAGCTCCAGGCCAGCTGGGACTAAAGGGAAACCCTGTCTCAAAAATACCAAAAAAAAAACAAAAAAACAAAAAAAGAAAGGTATTCCTGGATTTAAACTACAAGGACTATACAACACAATAGAACATCTGAGTCACTTTAAAAGCAGTCCTAAGGGAGGGAACTTATAGCTCTAGGTGCCCACATTTAAAAAAATCAGAAAGAGCAAAAATAAATGACTTAACATTGCAATTCAAGATACTTGAAAGATGACACCAAATGAACTCTAAACCCAACAGACAAGAGTAAATAACAAAAATCAGAGCAGAGATTAATGAAATAGAAACAAAACAATACAAAGAATCAGTGAGTCCAAGATCTGGTTCTTTGAAACTGTAAACAGTGGGGAAAGGGGAACACTCATCCACTGTTGGTGGGAATGTAAACTGGTACAGCCACTATGGAAAGCAGTGTGGAGAAACCTTGGAAGACTTGGAATGAACTTGCAACCCGACCCAGCCATACCACTCCTAGGCATGTACCCACGAGACTCATCTTACCGCAGAGATACATGCACAGCCATGTTTATTGCAGTTCTCTTCACAATAGCAAGGAGCTGGAACCAACCCAAGTGCCCCTCAACTGACAGGTGGATAGAAAAAATGTGGTACATCTACACAATGGAGTTCTATGCAGGGGTAAAGAAAGATGACATCATGAGCTTTGCAAGTAAATGGCTGGAGCTCAAAGATATCATGCTTAGTGAAGTAACACAGTCCTCGAAAAACAAATGATGAATGGTATCCCTCATCTGTGGATGCTAGCACCAATTACCTAATTGTATGGCAAACTGAGCAACGTTAATGTGATCTGAAAACAACTGTGCTCTTATATTGTGAATCCCTTAAAATATAATAAACGAATAAAAATATAAAGGATAAACAATATTGACAGAACTGTAGGCCAGTTAACCAAAAGAAAGAAAGCAAATTCAAATCAAGAAAATCAGAAATGAAAGGGGAAACATCACAATAGAAAACAAAAAGATCCAGAACATTATAAGGGAATACTTTAACTTTGAAAACCTAAAAGAAATGGCTGAATATCTGAAATCATGAGAATCGCCAAAGCTAAACCTAAAAGAGATCAACAGCTTAAAAAGACCCATAATATATAAGGAAATTGAAACAGTAATACAAAATCTCCCACTTAATAAAGCCCAGGCCCAGATATGAATTTACAACAGAATTCTACCAGACATTTATAGAAGACCTACAACCAATATTACTTATGTTATTCAGAAGGATAGAAACAGAGGGAAATCTACCAAATTATTTCTATGAAGCCACCATCACTCTAATACCCAAACCAGTTAAAGATACAATCAAAAAAGAAAACTATAGACCCATATCCTTAATGAATATAGATGCAATAATTCTCAGCAAAATACTTACAAACCGCATAAAGGCACATCCAAAAAGTTGCTCACCATGATCAAGTAGGATTTATTCCAGTGATGCAGAGTTGGTTCAATATATGTAAGTCAGTAAATGCCATAAACCATATAAATGGACTTTTAAAAAAATCACATGATCATATCAATAGATAGAGAAAAGGCCTTTGATAAAATTCAACAGGCATTTGTGCTAAAAGTCCTAGGCAGAATTGGACTAGAGGGAACATATCTCAACATAATTAAAGCCATATACAACAAACCCACAGCCAACATCATCTTAAATGGAGAAAAATTGGATTTCCTTAAAGTCAGGAACTCAACAAGGCTGCCCACTGTCTCCACTCCTTTTCAGTATAGTGCTTGATACTCTTGCTAGAACAGTAAGACAAGAGAAAGAAATTAAAGGAGTACTAATTGGAAAAGAAGAGGTCAAATTATCCCTTTTGCAGATGGTATGATAGTATAAATAATTCCAAAAATTACACCAAATAACTCCTAAAAATGACTGACACTTTCAGTAAAGTGTCAGGTTACAAAATTATCTACAAAAGTCAATACCAATTACAAGCAATTGGAGACAGAGTACACGGAAACCCTCCTATTAACAATAGACTCAAAAGTTATCTTGGAATAAACCTGACCAAAGACATTATCTTTACAATGAAAATTTTAAATATTTGATAAAAGATGCTGAGGAAGACATCAGAAGATGGAAGAATCTCCCACGCTCATGGATTGGATGAATTAATATAGTGAAAATGACCATCCTACCCAAAGTAATTTATAGATTCTATGCAATCCCTATAAAAATGCCCATGGCAGTCTTCACAGAATTATAAAAAAATAATCCTAAAATTCATATGAAAGCACAAAAGACACCTGAGCACAAAGAGCAATGCAGGGGTATTCTATACCAGATTTAAAACTATATTACCGAGCTATAGTCATAACAGAATGGTACTGCCACAAAAAATAGACCCATAGATCAATGGAACAAAACTGAAGACCCAAACTTTAGTACATGTAATTTCAGCCACTTGCTATTTGACAAAGGGGCCAAGAACACTCAATGGAGCAATGACAGCATCTTCAGCAAATGGTGCTGGCAAAACTGGATCACCACCAGTAAAAGAATTAAAATAAACCCTTATCTTTTACCTTGCACAAAAGTCAACTCCATATGGATCAAAGACCTCAGTATGAAACCTGAAACCCTGCAACTGTTAGAAGAAAACATTGACAGTAACCTATAAGATATGGGTGTAGGAACAGACTTTTTTAAATTTAATTTTTATTTATTTTTAAGGGATTCACAATATAAGAGCACAGTTGTTTTCAGATAACATTAATGTTGCTCAGTTTGCCATACAATTAGGTAATTGGTGCTAGCATCCACAGATGAAGGATACCATTCATCATTTGTTTTTCTGGGACTATGTTACTTCACTAAGCATGATATCTTCTAGCTCCAGCCATTTACCTGCAAAGCTCATGATGTCATCTTTCTTTATAGCTGCATAGAACTCCATTGTATAGATGTACCACATTTTTTCTATCCACCTGTCAGTTGAGGGGCACTTGGGTTGGTTCTAGCTTTTTGCTATTGTGAAGAGAGCTGCAATAAACATGGTTGTGCATGTATCTCTGTGGTAATATGAGTCTTGTGGGTATATACACAGGAGTGGTATGGCTGGGTCGGGTTGCAAGTTCATTCCAAGGTTCCCAAGGGTTCTCCACACTGCTTTCCATAGTGGCTGTACGAGTTTACATTCTCATCCCAGTGGATGAGCATTCCCCTTTCCCCATGACCTCTCCAGCACTTGGTATCATTTGTTTTCTCCTAGCCAGTCTTATCAGAGTGCGATGATATCTTAAAGTGGTTTAATTTGCATTTCATTAATTATTAGTGAAGTTGAACACTTTTCAAGATGTTTATCAGCTATCTCTAATTCCTCATTTGTGAAGACTCTGTTCAGCTCTTTGCTTGTCTTTTGAGTGGGTCATTTGTTTTCTTTCTTCTTTGTTTTTTGAGTAGTTTATTCTGGAAATCAATGCTTTGTCAGATGTATCTGAGGTGAAGGTTTCCTCCCACTCTGTGGGTTTTCTCTTCACTTCCTTGATTGTTTCTTTTGATGTACAGAAGCTTTTGAGTTTAATGAGGTCCCATTTGTCTATTGTCAACCTTAATTCTTGCGCAGCTGCTGTCTGATTTAGGAAGTCCTTTCCTATGCCTATGTCTTGTAGGCTGCCGCCAACTTTTAAGAAAGGGCTTTCTAAATTGCATATTAGTTGTTCAGGAATTAAGGTAAACAATAAACAAGTGGGACCTCATTACACTGAAAAGCGTAGGCCAAAGTAAAATCTTACTAATTGCAAAATAGGTATCCTTATATTTACAGACAAATATCCCAGATACCACTCAATAAAGAAGTTTCTTTTACTCCAGATGAAGACTATTACAGAGTCCTCATACCTAGACACACAGAGACATTGTCTGTGAATTGCCCAAGCCTAAGTGTCACATTCACAATGCAATCTCTACACCTAAGACGTATGCAAGATAGAACAAGGGGCCAAGAGGACATAAATTAACTTGTTATAAGCCACAATAAGAACTTGTCACCCTTTATAGAGAAACCACAGTTTGTGGATTAGCATACCATCCAAGCATCTGTATCTATGCTCACAGCTTATCTTGCCATAATAATTAGTACTGCTTAAATGCCTGTACATCCAATTGCTTGTGCTTTGTTAGTATGACTAAAAAGGTATCACTGGATAAGCTGTCAATCCATGAAGGGAAACAACCTGAACAGACTAGAGTCCAAAATGACAACTCCAAAGAAAGTAGACTGTTTTCTTCTCACCCACTTGTGCCCCTTTCCCAAAGCCCAGGGAACAAATTGTGAAAGAGGAGGTGTGGTAGAATGTAAGGGCTGTGGACAGATAGGGGTGAATCATGAGATTCAGCAATATAGTCTGAACTCCTAATTGATCAACATGCCTGTGCATATAAGTTTCTCCAACTGGACTATGGGAACCTTGGGTTGTTCAAAATTTGGACATAGATACTTGCAAAATGCACCAATTACCTAATTGTACAGCAAACTGAGTAACATCAATGTTATCTGAAAACAACTGTGTTATTATATTGTAGAATCCCTTAAAAATAAACAAATAATAATAGTGAAAAAGAAAATCCTCAAATTACTTCGGAAACAAAATGAAAAAAATAAATAAATAAAAAGAAAATTCCCTCATGCAACAGGAGGCCAGGAATTCAAAAGGCCATAAATGGTCAAGCTATGGAGATTGGGAGTCTGCAGAGGGTGGGTCCATATTCACGTATCCTATATTCGGCTTCACCCACCCAGGGCTCAGGGAACATTGTGGAAGAGGGGGTGGAAAGATTGTAAGATTCAGGGAGGTGGTGCAAGACCATATGGAAAAGAATCCTACAGGCTCCTGGGACCTTGCTCATGTGAACCTACAACATTGGTGTGAGCAGGCACAAGACCCATGCAAGCTCAACCAGAAAAAAAACCAGCACAGAACTGAAGAAATGGGTAGCAGAACCCAATCTTAACTGAAGAAATATTGGCAGCTGATTATGGTTGGGTGAGGAAGAACTGAACTGGCCTTCTTAAAGTGCGGGACTTTGGATAGGCTGACTAGAGCTCAGAGGATGAACTTGCAGTGAAGAATGGCTGTGGAGATTAATTTGGCACAATAGGCCCTAACACAAATGACAGAATGTATGAACTCCAGAGGGTGGGCTGTGAGAGGGTACCAATGGAGAAGAAGGTATAAAAGCAATTAAGACTGATTGAGATGCTATGTATTATATACACTTTCAGGGTTCACACCTTTAATTCCAGCACTTGAGAGGCAGAGGCAGGCAGATCTCTGTGAGTTCAAGGCTGACCTGGTCTTTATAGAGAGTTCAAGGCCAGATGGGGATACAGGGGGAAAGAAATACACAAAAACTCAATGAAAATTAAATATGAAAAAATGAAGAGGAGGAGGAAGAAGAGGAGGAGGGGGAGGGCCCCAGAATTTATCTTTCTCTGTTTCCTCACTGGGGATGTGATGTGACCAGCCACCTTGTGCTGCCACCAGGATGGGATGTATCTCCTCTTTAAACAATGAGACAAAAATAAACCTTTAATCGCTTGGGAGAGGTGAGCCACAGCCAGCCCTCAGCTGTCCAGGTTCATCCACCCAGGCGAAACCACACTCTGCCTGCTTCTTTGTGATTGGCATGGGTGGAGTCTACCAGCCAGCACGGAAGGGACAAGGAGGGGAGACCAGCACCTCCCAAGGGAGCAAATCTACCCCCCAACCCCCCTTCCAGCTTATGCTGAGGTGTGAGTGTCCCAGGGGGAACAGAGGTAGTCAGTCCAAGCTGCAAGGAAGTAGAAGAGACAGGAAACTTCCACAACTCCAGTCCTAGCACACTAAGTTTCACAGCCAATCAAGAGGAACTGGGTAGAGGGAAACAGTATGCATAGTGCTCAGTGGTGAAATGACCTGGTTATTGGATAGGTCAATTGGTCAAAGAATAAACAGAGAGACATCTGAACTTGACAATGCAATACACCAAATGGACCTCACAGACATCTACCGAATATTCCACCCAAACATCAGAGAATATATTTTCTACTCAGCACCACATGGAACCTTCTCTAAAATCGACCACATACTGGGACACAGAATAAACCTCAACAAATACAAAAGGATTGAAATAATTTCATGCATTCTATCAGACCACAGTGCAATAAGGCTCTATATCAACATCAAGATAAACCCTGCCACCTACAAGAATACATGGAGACTAAACAACACACTCCTGAATAATGAGTGGGTCAAGGAAGAAGTTAAAGAAATAAAAGCATTCATGGAATTAAATGAAAATGACAATACAACACAACAAAACCTTTTGGATACTTTAAAAGCAGTCCTAAGAGGGAAATTTATAGCCCTGGGTGCCTACATTAAAACAAACAAACAAACAAACAAAACCAGAAAGACTGCAAATAAACAGTCTAACACTGCAGCTAGAAACACTTGAGAGACAACAACAAATGAACCTTAAACCCAACAGACAGGAATAACAAAAATCAGGCCAGAAATCAATGAAATAGAAACAAAGAAAACAATTTAAAGAATCAATGAATCAAAAAGTTGATTCTTTGAAAGGGTAAACAAGATAGACAGACCCCTAGCCCAGTTAATCAAAATAAAGAAAGAGCAACTCCAAATCAATAGAATTTGTGATGAAACAGGAAACATCACAACAGACAATGAGAAAAGCCCAACAATCATATGGGAATACTTCAAAAACCTATACTCTACTAAACTTGAAAACCTAAGAGAAATAGATGAATATCTGAAATCTTGGGGATCAAAAAAGCTTAAGCAAGAAGAGATTGACAGTTTAAACAGACCCATAATAGGTGAGAAAATCAAAGATGTAATAAAAAACCTCACACATAAAAAAAAGCCCAGGTCCAGATGGGTGCACAGAATTCTATAACACATTTAAAGAAGACTTACAGCCATTACTTCTCAAACTGTTCAGAAGAATACATGAAGGATGCTTGTACTCACAAATTATCACCTATTGTTAAAAAAAATGAAAACAAAACAAAACAAAAAAGCAGAGAAAGATGCAGAAAACTTATGGCAGAATGCACGATCTGCGATGGGTAGGGGTGGGGTGGGGGGGATGGGAAGGGGTTATATGCCTGAACTGAATTGGAAAATGATGTATGAAATACACAAAGCATCAATAAAAATAAATTACTATTAAAAAAAAAAAAGAATCTGGTACGTGGATTAAAAAATTTTCCTTACTGTCAGATTCCCCCTTCTGTAGGTTTGCGACGTAAGTGGTACTGCCCCTGACCTCTAGATGGCAGTATTACCTCAAAAATATCTCCAAAATAGCCCGCTGTGCTGTGTGTAGCCTTTTTCCATGGCAGCTTTGGCCCCTTTGTAAACAGCTCCAGCTTACACCCATGTCCCTCTCTCACCTCACCTGGTCTGCATACAGTCTTTTCATAAATTGTTAGTATATAGAGAAATTTTATTTGTTTGTTTGTTTATTATTTATTTTCAAAGCCAATTTTTATTGAAGCTTTGTGCATTTAGAGAAACAATTTGTAATTCCATTCTTACTGAGTCCTTATTTTAAAAAAAGATTACTGAGCTGGGCGTGGTGGCACACTCCTTTAGTCCCAGTATTCGGGAAGCAGAGGTAGGTGGATGTCTGTGAGTTCAAGGCTAGCCTAACCTACATAGTGAGTTCCAAGCCAGCTGGAACGTGTCTCAAAAAGACGAGAATATCTCAAAAAAAAAAAAAAAAAAAAAAAAAAAAGGCCAAAAAATAAAAAGGATCACTGAGAACTAAAAGTCAAGCTAACCTGTGTAATTCTATGATGAGATATAGAAAACATGCATTAAACTGTGTTTATGACAAAATAAAGAAGGTAACTGCTTATATATTCTATATATGGGAGAAAACATACATACTACATTTGTCTTCTGAGTCTGGCTTATTTCACTTAACATGATGATGGTACATTCATTTTCTTTAAAAAATTTTATTTTATTTTGTGTGTATGAGTGTTTTGCCTGAATGTATGTAAGTACATCCCTGTCGTGCAGTGCCTGTGGAGCGAGAAAAGGGTGTTAGACCTCCTGGAATTGTAGCTTGTTGTTAGTTGCCATGTGGATGCTGGGAACTGAACCCAGCCAGTGCTCTTAACCACTGAACCATTTCTCTAAACCTACCTCCATTTTTTTTTTGCAAATAACTATTTCACTCTTCTTTATGGCATGCACATACCCACATATTCTTCTTTGTGGAGTGCATATACCATGTAGTCTTTATTCATTTATCCATTGCTGAGAAGATAGACTAACTGCATAGTTCATTGCTGTGAAAAGTGTGCAGATATCTCTACTGTGTGCTGTGATTCCTTTGGGTGTTGTTGTTATTATATTATTATTATTATTATTATTATTATTATTTTGAATCAAGAAGTTTGTCTTGGAAAAACCAAACCAAAGCAAACCTGGAGCTTATGGAACATACTTAGGAAAGTTTGAAATAGTTGGGCTGACTTAAGAGAACAGTTTGGGGATCAAGTCAAAAGTCATGAATTTATAGTTGTTATCAGTTTGTGTGGTTTTCATTCTTATCACATAGGACTAGGTAACAACAGAAAAATATGCACCTGTGTTCATTCCCTCATTCAGCAAATCTTACTGAGCCTTGATGGTTGCCAGGTGAAGTAGATTTCTAGGTGCTAGAGATCAGTTAACAACATGGACATAGTCACAGTTAAGTTTAGAGTTCAAGAACAGGTGGGACTCCACATATCTGGATTGACCAGGAGACGGAATGCTGCTCTCAACTGGCTTTCTCCTGTTGCCCTTTCTATTTGGTCTGGTACAGGAGCACATAGGACAGTGGCACCCATATTGGGGTGGGTCCTTTCCTTCTCAGTCAAGTCCGGTTGGAGATGCCCTCACAGACACATCAAAGGTGAGCCTCATCATGCCCTAGGAGTTTCCTTAATCCAATCAAGTTGACGATCAAAATTAATATCTTGTCCAGTAAATGTTTACTCTGTGAACTGAGACCAGGACTTCTTCGGCTCTGTTCTCTTACTTTGTGAGTATGCCTGGAGAGGTTTGGTCTTTATCTTCTTTTTAGGCTTGTTTGTCTCGCTTCAGGGTGGAACAGCAGCCAATTAGGCTGAATAGACTAATTGGACTGATGGGCTAATTTCGTAGGCCAAGACTAATTGTTTGCTATTACTTAAGAGCTAATCAATTGTGGAAGAGAGGGGTGGAAAGATTATAAGAACCAGAGGAGGTGGATGACCACAAGGACACAGTCTTCGAGACAGGTAGTCAGTGAGACTCATATGAACTCACAGCAATGGTGACAGCAGGCATAAGTCCCATGCAAGCTCAAAGCAGACAAGATCCCAGCATAGACATGAAGTAGGTAAGAAACCCCAACCCTAACTGAGGGATGACTGGCAATCAGTGGCTGCTGGGACGGGGAGAGCCAAGTCTATTTCAAGCATGGGACTCTTGGTACATTAACCAGGCTCCAATGAATAGACTCACACTGAAGGACATTTGAGGACACAAATTAGACTCTACAGGCCTTATTACTTATATAATAGAATACATTAAATTGGATGAGGGGCAGTGCTAATAAGGGAAGGCATCGAAATTCCATTAAATTATATGAAATATCATCAAATTATATCATATAAAAATAGCAAAAATCCAATAAAAAATAAGAAAACAACTAGTATGATTTCCATTTTCATTATTGTTCTTCTACACCCTGGTATTTCTCATGGGAAAATAACTATGACTAGACTCTTCCAAAGCATAGCTATGTCAAGAAATTCAAGAGTGTTATGCCTGTTATCTAAAGTCTCTTGTCAGTTCATGATGACATAAACCCCTTGCTCTTGCCAGTAACTAACTTTTCCAAGGTCCTTAATTTTAAAGTTCAAATCGTATTACATACAAGCCCCTGGTTTTATCCAACCTATGAAGCTGAAAATTCAGAGTTTTTTTCTTTTTGAGCCAGAGTCTCCCCATAGCCCTAGGTGGCTTGAAACTCTAATGTAGGTCAGGCTAGCCTGGAGCTCACAGAGATCCACCTGCCTCTGCCTCCCAAGTGCTGGGATTAAAGGCATGCATCACCATGGCCAGCTATCAATTTAAAATATTTATTTATTTATTTTATGTGTTTGAATGTTTTGCCTGCATGTATGTAAAGTGCACCCATGTGTGCAATGCCTGTAGAAGCCAAAAGAGGGCATGGATCCCCTGGAACTGGAATTACAGAAAGCTGTTAGCTGCATGTGGGTGCTGGGAACAGAACGTGGGTCCTCTGGAAGAGAGTAGTCAGTGCTCTTAATTGCTAAGCCATCTCTCCAGCTTTAAGAGCTCAATTTCAATTTATTAGCAGTCCCAAGTGCTCCAGAAGGTTTTGTTCTTGCTTTGTGGGGTGCAGTGGAGCCCCACGGTCATGTGTGTATCCAGCTAGAGAACTGAGGTAATATGTTTGTTGACATATCTGGCCATGCCTCTTTCTATTCACCAGTTTAAGAAACTAAAATTCGAGCCAGCTTTCTAAAGATCTACTTCCCTGGGTACCAAGCAGATGGATTTTCATCTGTGCTCAGTAAAACTTTCTTGCCTCAGTATGGAGGTGGGAGTCCCAGGATGAAAAATGAGAAGGCTATCAGCTTTGAGGGCCTAGTGAATGAAACATCTTGGGCCATTTCTGCTCATTAAAGAAATAAGGTCCTTGGTTAAAGTTGTAGTCAGCATCTGAGTTTCTTGGAACTATGTACTAGTTGAGCAAGAAATAGTTTTCTCCTCTCTGAAATTTTCCTGTTTTGTTTAATTTACACTAATAATTGGGCTGAAGTTTAAAATCATCTTGAAAAAATTGAAAGAAGCCATTCTGTCTTTCATAGACAACCACAGAAGCATTAGCAATAATATAACTGGTCCTCAGAATGATTCCCTTGAATTCTCTAGGGCATTAAACTTAAATGTTCTATATTACATAAATTATGGGTGTTCATTTTAGTAATCTTATTTGTAACTTATACTCAAGTGTTTTTTCAAATGTTAAATGAAATAATCATAGAGGGAGGTCAAAATAGTTTTTAACAGATGATCTTTGTGATTCTAAGGTCTATCTCACTTCATTAACAAGAGAATGAATTCCACTTATCTAACTAAGGACAACATCACATTGCCCCTGTTCAGCATTAAGTTTTAGAATTTAGTGGTTTTAGAATGACCACTATCTTTAAGCCCCTGAAGTCTAAAGAGTAAAACATCATGGGAGAATTTTTTAGCTCTGTTTAGAGGGGTTGGAGAAGCGTGCTACTACTACTCCTTTAAATGACTATTAATTTCTTCAAATTTTTCTTGTTTCAGATAAGGCCTTTCCAGAGAAATTGATAAGGAACCAGTCCAAATCACTGGGTCCTTCTGACCCCTTCATCTTTAGACAACCTAGAGTAAACTTTACTCATTACAATACTCAGTTTTTCACCCAGAACATTCCTGGTCACGGAGTTTTTAACACACCATGTATAAAGAAGGATGGCTTTGAATCCTCTCCTACATGTGCTGACCTGTATTCACTATATGAATATATCAGTTAGCCCCCACATCCAGTGTTTTTCTTGCTCAGGGATAATTGCTTTGGGAATCACACCCAGCTCTCTTCTTATTTGCTGTAAAAACATGGCTTTCTTTGTTCCTTTTATCTCCTTTTATGCTAACCAGCTTCATACTCACCAAGATTTGAGCTATTGCATTTGGTTACAATATTATCAATGATTCCATGATAAGATTTATTGTGAGCTAGCAAGTGTTCTTGGGGTTTAGTATACATGAGGTTCAGGCCGTTATCTCCATTTCACACATAAGGAAACTGAGACACTCAAGAATAAGCAAGTCATTCCAGATCATCTAGTACAGCGTAGCTTCAGTCATAGATCCGGGGAATCTGGCTCCAGGTCCCCCATTTCACTGTTATGCTGTTCGTTAACCCAGCAGTGTGTTGCCTGTAGGAGAGCACAGGAGCAGTTATCTCTCTTCTGGCTAGGGAGATAACTGCTTTAAAAAAATTGGGTGTTTTTTAAGATGTTTCTCAGCCATCTTTACTTCCTCACTGGTGAAGTCTCTGTTCGGCTCTTTACTCCATCTTTTGAGTAGGTCATTTGTGTTCAACATCATTAATAATTAAGGAAATGCAAATTAAAACCTCTCTCAGATATCATCATCTCACTCCACTACGACTGGCTAAGATCAAGAACACAAAGGACACCAAATGCTGGAGAAGTTGTGGGGAAAGGGGAACACTCATCCACTGCTGGTGGGAATGTAAATTCATACAACCATTATGGAAAGCAGTGTGGAGAACCCTTAAAAGACTCAAAATGAGCCTACTACCTGATCCAGCCATACCACTCTTGGGTATATACCCAAAAGACTCATCCTACCGCAAAGATACATGCACATCCATGTTTATTGCAACTCTCTTCACAATAGCCAAGAGCTGGAACCAACTCAAATGCCCCTCAACTAATGAGTGGATGACAAAAGTGTGGTACAACTACACAATGGAGTACTACTCAGTGATAAAGAAAGATGACAACATGAACTTTGCAGGTAAATGGATGGAACTCGAAGCCATTTTCCTAAGTGAAGTAACTCAGTTCCAGAAAAACAAGAGGCAAATTGTCTCCCTCATTTGTGGATGCTAACACCAAATCCCTAGATGAAAGGCAAGCTGAACAACATTATTGTTATATTTCTGTTTATCTGAAAGCAACTATGTTGTTACAACGTAAATCTCTTAACAGGGCTCTAGAATCAATCCACCATTTACTTTCAGACTCTGTAATTACTCTATATGAGTGGAAAGTATGTATTCATATTTTAGAGTAATATAAAATTAAAGGAGAATTTTTTTTCCTAAAAGATGTCATGTTTTCCTTCAGGAAGTGCTCAAGGGTTCCTCCTTGGCAATCCCAAACAACTATCAATCCTGCACTTTTGTTCCACATTGGGATCTTTCCCTCCCATGGTACCCCAAATGTCCAGTAAGCACACGTCCTGTCTTGATCCCCCTATACTGGCCTCCATGATATAGCCCAGGTAGTCCAACAATGGCAGTCTATATTCTGACGAGGCTGACATCCCCTTAGCTGTTTACTCCACAAGCTGTGTATCTCAGTAGTCCACATCTGGCATTGAAGGTTTGGAGGATTCTTGGCGAGACGAGTCCTCAGTCCATAATGGAAGGTTAAAAAGCTGAAAATGTGAATTCCTAAACATAAAAAAAAGACTGATGGGGCTGGAGAGATGGCTCAGGGGTTAAGAGCACTGACTGCTCTTGCAGAGGACCCGGGTTCGATTCCCAGCACACACATGGTGGCTAAGAACTGTCTTTAACTCCAGTTCCAGGGGAATCTGACGCCCTCTTCTGACCTCTGAGGCATTGCATGACATGGGTGCACCAACCTACATGAAGACAGTACACTCATACACATAAACCATAAAAAATAAAAATAAAAGACTGAGAGAAAGATGCAGGAAAGTTATGGCAGAATGCATGATCTGGGGTGGGGTGGGGGAAAGGGAAAGGGGAATATGTCTAAATTGAACTGAGAAATGATGTCTGAAATACACAAAACATCAATAAAAGCATTCAAAAATTGGGTGTTTAGTGATCCTTAAAGACAGAATACTATTTCCTGCTCCCAGACCTAGTCATTTGGGCTAAAGCTGACCCCTTAGTCTCCTGCTTCTCAAGCTGTAGAATAATAATTCCAAAAAGGCCTCAAATCTTCTGAACTTCGAACCTTTGGGGAATCAAAGATCAATGGGTGAGTTGGTGAGGAACTCTAAGAGTCTGCTTATGCACTCAGGAAAGATACAGCAACTCACTGGGAAACTTCTGCCCATTGTTCCCACACCTCCGCCTCATATCTGCTTGTCTTTTTTCCTTTCTCCTCTTTCCATTGTTAAGACTTAGATAATTTGTCACTCTACCTAAGAAGCCTTCCTCAGTGCTGTGGACAGAGCTAATATGAGTGGTGTGTGTGTGTGTGTGTGTGTGTGTGTGTGTGTGAGAGAGAGAGAGAGAGAGAGAGAGAGAGAGAGAGAGAGAGAGAGAGAGATACTTCTTCATTATATTCCAGTGGCTTTGTCAGGATTTTGGAGGGGGGGTCTTGAGGCCAAAAACCATATTAAATTTATTCTTGATCTCCATTCCAAAGCCTGGTAGGGACATGGTGATAGTTTGCTGTGGATTATGGAACAGATACTAAAAATTGAATTCTTAGGGAAGTAGAGAAAGAGTGGCCAGCATCTGGCTTCTTAAGTCTGTCCAGCTTTTTCTTTCTACCCTTTTTACCATGGTCCTCCTGAAGACTATTGCCAATTGGATGTGAAAGTGGAGACATCTTTGGTTATTGGATTACTGATGAGGTTTGTATTTCCGAACCTTCATGGATCTCAACAGATGCAATGGCCAAACTCCAAGCAACCACACCAGGCTATGTTAGAAAAAAATCAGCTTTTACACCTCACCTGCCTCGAAATACTGTGCAGCAGAGGCAGCCATGTGCCTGTATTTCCCAAATCTAATTGGCTATTGGCTCTCTCCTTGGAGGAATAACCCATGGCTGATGCCACAAGCTTACATCCTCTACAGGTTAGGAGATGTTATAAGCCACAGTAAGACCCTGTCATATTTAACAGGGGGGAAAATGTAATTCATGGATTAACATATCATCCAAACATATGTGTCTATGCCAAAGTAGCCTACCGTAACTATTAGTGCTGCTTAAATACCTATATATCTAATTTCTTGTGCTTCATTAGTAGGATCGAAAGGTTACTCCTGGACAAACTGTCAGCCCATGAAAGGAAACAGCCAGAATTGACCAGAGTCCAAGTCAACAGCTCCAGAGAGAGTGGACTGTTTTACTTCTCATCCACCTGTGCCCCTTTTCTAAGCCTAGGGAACAATCTGTGGAAGAGGGGGCGTGGTAGAATGTAAAGGCTGCAATTGGGGTGAATGGTGAAACTACAGCAATGTAGTCTGGACACTCATTTGATCAACTTGATTGAACAAACAACCTGTCACCCCCCACTGGATGGTGGGGCTGTGGGGGTTTGGGCACAACAGCCTGCAGATTGGTTTTGCATGAAGGATGCTTGTACTCATGGATTATCACTTATAGCTAAAAAATGGAAAAAAAAAACTGAGAGAAAGATGCAGGACAGTTATGGCAGAATGCATGATCTGGGATGAGGTGGGGGTGGGGGGGAAGGGAAAGGGAAATATGCCTGATCTGAATTGGAAAATGATGTATGAAATGCACAATAAAAATTAAATTTAAAAAAAAAGAAAAAAAAAGAAAGAAATCAGCTTCAAGGAGGATGTATTATCTACTTTTGTGTCACTGAACTTACATAGGCACCACAGACTTCCAGTGTAATCCTACAGGTCTGAGCCCTCAAAAGGCTTCTCTAGATCCAAGTGGGCTTGTCAGGCCTGCCATACCACCTGGGTAATGGAGACTGTAATAATAACTTTTCTTATTACTATCAACTTTAGGAAGGAAGGGTTTGTTTGGGTATATAGTTCAAAGGAACACATTCCAACATGGTGGGCCAGGCCTGGTGACAAGAGGCCTGGTCACATAGCATGCATAGTCAAGAAGTATGCAGTGAACAAGAAGGAAGTAGACCCGGGCTATAAAATCTCAAGACCCACCCTCTGTGACTCACTTTTTCCAGCAAGGGTCCACTTCCTACAGGTTCTACAACTTTTCCAAACAGTGCCTCCAGTGGGACAAAGTTCAAATCCATAAGCCTATGGGAGAGTGGGAAGATTTCCCATTCAAAGCACAACAGAGCTCTTAGTATTTCTGAAAAAAAATCTGCTTGAAAGTGTCTTTATCACCTTGGACACACTGAGTCTGGATGTTATCCCCCTGGATAGTCTCTGCATATGCTCAGAGACTTTGTTTGTTCATTGAACTAGGAAGAGAGGTGCTTCCTGGCTCCTCGTTTCTGCAGCAGGCTGTGGCCATCAGCGATTCCACTTTGCTTTCCTTTTCTTCCCATTTCTTATTTTGAGAAACATGGCTTTTATGACATGCAGTAATCATGCTTGCTTGTCTGAGTTCATTCAGGAACCTGCTATTTACTACAGTGATTTGGAACTAGAATGTCCAATGCACAAGGTAAGAAAATTTCACCACAACAATGACCACTGACCCAAGCACCTGGGCAATATTCTTTTATACATGTTGCTCCTAATTTGGTCCCCCTATACATCTGCTCCTTTATTAAATATCTGAAAGGAGGCAGATAAGATATTAGTCTGGTTCCTTTCCAGGACAGTAGTAGCATCCTCAGTAAATCTGATTTTCTTCTCCTCAGGTATTGAATTTCCAAGTGATGAGTGTCCAGATTTGAGTTTGGCATCAATTTAGTGTGAGTGACTAGGGTGGGGAGGTTCATCACATATATCTATATATCTCTATCTCTACACCTATATCTATTTGCACTTCAAATATATTTGATATACAAGCTGCTTAGTCCATAGCCTCAAATCCTAGGTTGAACATGATTTAGAATATTGGGTAGTTTTCAATGTAGGTGATCATTCTGAACAAAGCATCTATGAATATTCTTAGGAAGCTCTTTTTGTAAACATGTTTTTGTTTCTCATGGATAAATGTCCAAGAGTTAAATTGCTGACTAGTAGAGTTAGGTGTATTTTTAATGTTGCAGGAAAAATTTACCCAAAGTAGCCTATATCCCCCTCCCAGAGTGTCAAGCACCTGGCTGAGTTGACTTCAATTTGGCTTCCTTCTAAGAGTTCATAGTCACTAATTAGAGGGAACAGCTCACCGAATATAAAATTGATCACTACAAACTGATTTTACAGGGTGTACTTCCGTAAGAGGCACTCTGTCCTTGGATACTGTTGAGGTGAGAAGGTTTTCCACTCTTGGGGCCTTTGGCCTGCTGGGAAACCGAAGGATGCTGTTGAAGCAGTGGTACAGGCAGAGGGCAGTATAGCAGAGACCCCATGCATGATCAAATAAAGCACAAGGCTGAGGCCAGATGCTCAAGCCAGGTCACTCTCATATCTACCAGAGCTTTGTAAAAAGTCAATAGATTATCCCTGAAAGTAACCAGAGAATTTATTTGCAGTCTGTTAGCTAATTGCTCCCATACTGAGCACAGATCTTAACTATATGTCCTAAGTGACATTGAGACTTCTGCTCTCTATTATGAAGCAGTTGATAAATTACCATGCTTATATCTTGCCATTATAGTTTAATTTGATTTGCTTGAGATTGTAGCTGATTTCTGAGATCTCTTAGAAGAAATATGATATAACTATCACAAGCTGTGCTATAAATGCTGAGTGGATAGGGACAGTAGAAGACATTATATAAATGCTTGGGGTGACAGATATGTTAACTACTCTGGTTTGATCACTGCACATTGTATGCATGTATTATAATATCACACTGTATCTTATTGAATATGTACAGCTATTACATGTCATTTAAAGTTATTGAAAAGAAGGAAGTTGCCCATTAGCAACATGACATTGAGCTCATCACATCACTGCCCTGGGACACGGGTTTCTAAAAAGCAAGTGGGAACAATGGTTGTAACCATCTACTTACATGGGTTAGTGTGTGATTCAAATATAATGCAGTTGTGTTCAGATCCTGGCTCTGCCACATAGTTTCAAGAGAGTGACCAAATATGAGTTTTGCTGTCCCCATCTGAGTATTCATTCCTGTGAACTGAAGATAAAAATGTCCATGTATTACAGGATTGCTAGAAGAATTAGATCAGGCAATGTATGTAAAGAAGCATCATGGTGGCAGCCAACACAGGACAGCCTTAGTATTATGTAGGCTAGCTGTCAGAGACACAAAGATAACACTGACCAAATGGCAGAGTCACTCAGTAGGAACCAGCCTTTCTTTTTTTTCTTCTTCTTCTATTACTTCTTTATTTTTTTTTTCATTTTTTAATGATAAGTAATAATTTATGAGTACAAGGATCCTTCATGTAAAACCAATTTCCAAGCAGTTGTGCCCAAACCCACACAGCCCCAGGGTCCCACCATCCAGCTGGTGGGGCTTGTATGTACAATCAAGTTGATCAAATAAGTGTCCAGTCTATATTGCTGTATTTCGCCATTCACCCCAATCACAGCCCTTACATTCTACCATGCCCCTCTTCGCAGATTGTTCCCTAGGCTTAGAAAAGGGGCACAGGTGGACAAGAAGAAAACAGTCTACTTTATCTGGAGCTGTCCTTTTGGACTCTGGTCAGTTCTGGCTGTTTCCTTTCATGGGCTGACAGTTTGTCCAGGAATAACCTTTCAGTCCTACTAATGAAGCACAAGCAATTAGATATATGGGTATTTAAACAGTACTAATTGTTATGGTAGGTTACTTTGATATAGACACAGATGTTCGGATGGTATGTTAATCCATGAATTATATTTTTTCTGTAAAATATGACAGGGTCTTACTGTGGCTTATATCATCTCCTAACCACTAGAGGATGTAAGCTTGTGGCATCATCCATGAGTTATTCCTCCAAGGAGAGAGCTAATAGCCAATTAGATTTGGGATATATAGCCATATGGCTGCCACTGCTGCATGGTATTTCCAGGCAGGTGAAGTGTAGCTGATGCTGATGGAGGAGTCTTGCTTGACTCAAGGAGATCTATATTTGCTTTATTGGTTTAGTGGCCCTGGGTAACACTCTCTGGTATTCCAGAGACCAACTGTACACTTGCAAGTGCAATCTTAATACATCTTTCCCATGCTTACATCAGGCCTTCGACAGCAGGGCCTTATCGCCTCTCTTCTTGCAGGTATCCCAGTTTACAGGCAAGAAGCCTTTACCTTTTGTGGGGGCTTGGATCCCCTGGCCAACATCTCCTTGGTAGAATAATCCATTGCTGATATCAGAGCTCTCCTGTATTAATATATTTTGCTTAAGTGCACAGCTTAAGGAGACTTTAGTATTATATTTGGTTCTGAATAGAGAATAATCCTTTTCACAGTTCCTATGTCTATTAGTCAATTAAAGAAGGCAGTTTTACAAGAGATCACCTCTATAACAGTGGGCTCCAATTTACAGTTAGAGAATGACCTCATCATCATCATATTCCTCCTTGTTCTATGAAGGGAAGGTAAGAAATTCTCTCATATTAAAACTTTGTGGCACCTAGAAGGTAAGTTTCATTAGGACTCATTATAAACAGTTTTTACAAGTAGGATCTACAGAGGGGTTTGATGCCTGTAGCAGTCTGAGGCTTTTCTTCCTTTCAATGTTCAGATGGGCCAACCTTTCTGCTGTCACTTTCTGGTACATCCTACACAATGCAAAGCTGTATCTTTTCTTTCTCAGCCATTAAATTGGTGACGTTTTGACCTGTGGGAACATACAAATCTTTTCCCATAGTTAGTTTTAAGATTTTAAATTGCAAAGTTTTTGACAAATGTTTCATATATATCTATATCCCCTCCTTTTTATTTTAGGGAACCAGCCTTTCTTGAGCACCTACTATGACCAGGTTCATTGGTTTTCCTGCTGATAAAGCACACACAATGGCAGCCACAAGCTCTGGTCTTCATAACCCAAGTGACAGCCTCCCAGGTGCCCGGCCCTCTCTCAGATGGGGACTTTTCAATATTAAATAGCAAATAAACCAGCTCCAACTACCATCTTCCACTGAGTGAGAAATTCCTGTCTCTTCCTCTCATAGATTCTCAGGGGATGTCATTTCTTTTGGATAACTTGGCACTTAATTTTTAAATCTATGTTTGTGTTTTGCCCCTGTATCTATTTTCTTTTTTCCATTCTTTGTTCATCTAAAGATAAACCATATTTTTCTTATTTTCATTGAAGGTAATTCCTCTGGTTTCTTATCTTAGAAAAATTATTGCATTGTCTTTATTGTTCCTCTTTTATTTTGGGGCTTTCTTACATATTCTTACTTCTTACTACTATTCTATTCTTAAATTCAAATTTAAGCATTTTTTTGGTTTTTGAGACAGGGTCTCCCTTTAGTCCCAGCTGTCCTGGAACTCACTATGTAGACCAGGCTGGCCTTGAACTCACAGAGATCCTCCTGCCTCTGTCTCCTGAGTGCTGATCCGTGCACCCTATGCCCAGCTTTTTTTTTGTACATTTAATCATTTCATGTAGGTTAAAGCCAGTGACCCAAATTATGTGTTCAAGTCTGTGACTTGAACATATTGGACATATTGAAGTACATTTCATCTTGCAATACCAAATTTTCTCCTATTTATTAGGATATTAGTTGTTTGTTATAATAATGCACATAGACAAGTTGTTTGTTTGTTTGTTTGTTTTTTTCCGGTCTTTTTGAGACGGGGTCTCCCTGTAGCCCCAGCTGTCCTGGAGCTCACTCTGTAGACCAGGCTGGACTTGAACTCAGAAAGATCCGCCTGCCTCTGCCTCCCAAGTGCTAGGATTAAAGGCGTGTACCACCATGCCTAGCAACAAATTTTAAATACACAAAGACTTCATTGTAGAGTGTCAAAGGGGGTAATGATTTATGTGTTACAAAAAGATGGTGATGGATCTTGGTAGTGTTGATAGCCCATGTTATGGGTATTGTTTTCATCTGTATAACTGGTTCCTCTATCTGCTGTCACCCATTCTTGTTATAGAAAAGGCATCCAATGTCACACAGCAGTGTTGAGTGTGTCTGGTTGGGACCTTCCCTTGGTGAGGCCTTGCACAGTGCCTGCTGGCCATTTCCCTGTCTCTACACTAGATGCCAGCAGTGTCCGGGGCACTGCTCAGATGATTCCTCTGGGCTTCAGGCACTCTGAAGTCTTAATGGACTTGGACGCATGCTAATAGCATATTGGTCCCCTGATCCCCATCTTCTCTGGTTTCAGAACAAGGAGCTTGCAGGTGAGCCCCAAAGCATGACCATGGGCTCCTGTCCCTGTGCTTGCTCCCCCACTCCTCTACAGAGCACATCTGCTGGAGACTGACCGTAAATATTTACTTTTCATTAAACATGTCATCACTGTCATTTACACAGAGCCTCAAGAGCCCTGCACAGAAGTCAGGCACCAAGCTCTGGGGACAGGGAACAGTGATCCTGTGATTCCTTCTAACTCCCAGGAAACAGCCTTCTCCAGTTCTGCTCCATCCACATCCCAAGAGAAATCTCTGATTCAATTTTATGTTTTGCTCAGCAGAATGGAAGAATGAGTACTTTTTACAGGTAGACAAATGTCTCCTCTGGGTTTCCAAGTGTCTGTTAAATATGGGAGGCACAGAAGACATCATCATCAGGTGACATAAAGTCAAGCCATCTTAAGAAAATGTTGGTGATGCACCTGCAGACCACAGCAGCCACTAGCAGCATGTGGCTGCTTCGAAATGTGGCTAGTGTGAGTGAGAGGCTAAAGATTAAATCATCTTTAATGTTTTTCACATATTTAAATAGCTATCTGTGGTGAATGGCCACTGAATTGAACAGACAGATGCAGGGTATGAGATAGCAGTATTAACCTAGTGCTTGCAAAGGGCCAAGTCTTAAGCTCAATGTGTATAATCACAGCTGCCTCTTCTATGAGGGGACTTGGACATCCACGTGGTGCACTGCAAACATTTTTAATAGTTTTTTTGGTTTCCTGGACATGACATAGCCCTTGCTTTCGTGAACGCCCAGTAGCTGTCAGTATCTCTACAAGAGTGGACCGACCCCTCAGCATATCATCACAGATGGGGAGTGTCAGTGAGGCCCCACCTCTCCCTGAGGGACTGTGGCAATTAATGGTGTCATCTTCTTCAGGGATGTGAACAAACAAAAACACTCCCATCCATGCATAGGCATGAAACTAATTCAGCGGGACACACACAGAAATAAGACGTGACAGTAAAAGGGAAACTTGCCCAGAAGAAGGTTCCAGAAAGAGAGGAACAGAGAGTAGTAGTGTGTGAAAATGACTGAAATTTGTTATATGAAGGTATGAAGCTATCCAGAAATAAAAACATAAAGTAAATATATGTAATGAAATATCTGTATTAAGTATATAGAAATATTCTCTCTCTCTCTCTCTCTCTCTCTCTCTCTCTCTCTCTCTCTCTCTCTCTCCCACTATGTTGCCCTGTCTGGCCTGAACCTTGTTGTGTAGACCAGGTTGGCCTAGGACTCACAGAGATACATGTGTTTCTGCCTCTGGAATTCTGGGATTAAAGGGCTGGTGACAAACCTCTTATTATTGTTGCCTAAATAATACACTATGCGCTATGACTTATTTGAATAACTTTGTAAATGCTGCATTGAATTATTATAAACAATCTAGATAATTTAAAGACTATTGTAGAGGGTCTGGAGAGATGGCCTAGCAGATAAGAGTGCCACTGCTCTTGCAGAGGACCTGGCTTTGATCCCCAGCACCCACATGGCTGCTGAGAACTGTCTTTAACTCCAGTTCCAGGGGAATCTGACATCCTCTTCTGACCTCCATGGCATTGCACAACATGGGTGCACAAACCTACATGCAGACAGTACATTCATAAACATAAAGAATAAATACAATTTTAAAAAAGAATATTGTAGAATGTGTATAAGTGAAATGCAAAATCTATAGCATTTTATATAAGGGCTTGAGCAGCTGAAGATTTTGGTATCTGCGAGGGTTCTGGAATGAAA
Organism: Rhizomys pruinosus; assembly: GCA_009823505.1. Lineage (NCBI taxonomy): Eukaryota > Metazoa > Chordata > Mammalia > Rodentia > Spalacidae > Rhizomys > Rhizomys pruinosus. Next base: position 3,523,282 of record VZQC01009467.1, on the reverse strand, counting down.
TTCCTGAAGATAGATTGTGACTGACTATATATATATATGTGATGTATTTCCAAATGTGTAATTTGTATGTAATTTACATGTATATATGAAAATCAGCAAGGACTGCGGAGAGGCAGTTGAGGTCCGACCTGGACCTGGAAGCTGTTGTTACTGGAAGTGGATAGCCATTATTAGAGGGAGGAGAAGTTGTCTTGAGTAAGATAAACTCATCAACTGTAATCAGAGCTTTCTGAGACACAGAGATGGCAGGGGCAAAGTCAAGCTGTAAGTTCCAGAGAAGGAATAAAGGAGCTAGAACCAAGAAAGGAGATGGGGGTTGTCAAGGACATCGACCTCCATTAGGTTCGTGGATTTCACAGTGAACAGGAAGGACAGACACAGCAGAAACGGCACAGTAGTTAACTCCAGAAGTGGAAGAGGAAGCAAGCCTCGGCCTGTTGGCAAGCAGGACTAAGCAGGGAAAACTGGGAGAGTCAACAGCCGGTTCCAAAGGGGCTTCTGGAGGTGGTTACCCAGCAGTGAGGAGAAGGATGCACAGATGGAGGTGGTTACCCAGCTAGTGGTGTAAGCAGCACTGAGGAGGAGGATGCACAGATGGAGGTGGTTACCCAATGGTGGTGTGACCAGCAGTGAGGAGGAAGATGCACAGATGGAGGTGGTACCCAGTGGTGTGACCAGCAGTAAGGAGGAGGATGCACAGATGGAGGTGGTTACCCAGTGATGTGACCAGCACTGAGGAGGAGGATGCACAGATGGAGGTGATTACCCAGAGGTGTAACCAGCACTGAGGAGGAGGATGCACAGATGGAGGTGGTTACCCAGAGGTGTGACCAGCACTGAGGAGGATGCACAGATGGAGGTAGTTACCCAGTGGTGTGACCAGCACTGAGGAGGAGGATGCACAGAGCACTGATATTTGGGTGTCAAGAGGAACTTTCAAAGACCTGGGAAATTTGTTGATTCCATGCTTCTCATATATCATTTATTATGATTATTTTAACAGATACTATATTTTTTTTGGTCTTTTTGAGACGGGGGTCTCCCTATAGCCCCAGCTGACCTGGAACTCACTCTGTAGAGCAGGCTGGTCTTGAACTCACAAAGATCTGCCTGCCTCTGCCTCCCCAGTGCTAGGATTAAAGGCGTGCACCACCATGCCTGGCAACAGATATTATTAATAGAGTAAGAAAGCAGTTGGGTCATTTCTATTTCAAAAAATTACAAAGCATTCTGGGAAAGAACTAGTATAGGCCTAATAGGAGGATCTCATTTGCATGTCATGGTGACATTGATCTCCACCAAATGTTTTACTAGGTGCTATGAGTGTTACAGCTAAGAAACAGGCCCAGAAAAGATAAAAATCATGTTCAATGTCATGCAGAAGGGAGAGAACAGACCTTGCTTTTTAACTATAATGTCAGCATTTTGTGTCTAGTGTTAAAAGTTCAATGGTATTGAGCACATTCTGAGTATTCTGACATGCTTGTTTCTAAGAATCCAGTAAGATTAAGAAAAACAAATAAAATTGAAACTTTATGTACCTTGTCTTATATAACCCCTTGACATCCTTAATTTTTTTAGAGAGAGAAAGAGCGAGAGCGAGAGAGAGAGAGAGAGAGAGAGAGAGAGAGAGAGATCAACTCAGCCTACATTCTTTTTTTAATTTTTATTTATTTATTTTATACATGTGTGAATGTACTGTCTGCATGTAGGTTTGTGCATCCATGTTGTGCAATGCCACGGAGGTCAGAAGAGGGTCTCAGATTCCCCTGGAACTGCAGTTAAAGATGGTTCTCAGCCACCATGTGGGTGCTGGGGATTGAACCAGGGTCCTTTGCAAGAGCAGTCGGTGCTCTTAACCACTAGGCCATCTCTCCAGCCCGACAACCTTAATTTTTACATATTAACTAGTCCTCCATCAATGAGGTTTTTAAACATTTTATTTATTATTTTTATTTTATGTGTAAGGGTATATTGCCTGCATGTATGTAAGTGCACCCATGTCATGCAACGCTCACAGAGGAGGATGTTGAATTCTCCTGGAGCTGGAGTTACAGACAGTTGTTAGCTGCCATGTGGGTGCTGGGAATCAAACCAGGGTCCTCTGCAAGAACAGCCAGTGCTCTTAACTGCTGAGCCATCTCTCTACGTCCATCAAATAAGGTTAAATGTTAGTTGCGGAGAGTTATTTTGAACAGTCTCTCTCTGTCCCATTCTGAGAGATGGCTACTCATTAAATTATAATGATGTTGGTAATAAAATGATTATATAACAACTGATGTTAATTCTTTATCTTTAAAAAAATGTATATATGTCCTCTATCCAGAGAACAGAACTGCCAATCATGCAATTGGATTTTGCACCTGAACAGAGTGCTTACAGTCTGATTGCTCAAGTTGTAAGCTCATGGCATTCTCTAGGGTGAGTTATTCATCCAACTGGTGAATTGTGTGCCTCACGCGTGCCAGCTGCTGCTGAGGCGGCCATCCACGTGCTTGCTACCCAGTGAAATTCCTTCTGAGGAATTTCAAACTCAGCGACCGGGCATTCAGGGTTCTTGCAATGCTTGGTCCTGACCCGCCTGTGAGGGTGGCTATCTTAATCACTGTGGGTTTGGTCCGGGTTGGCTGGTTGTCTATGTGACAACTTCTGGTTGCTTCATAACTATCTCTCGCAAAGCTGTGCACTGAAAAACCTCTGAAAACTAGGACCACACTTCTACCAAGGATATGTAACTAGACTAGACTAGGTATATATAGCAGAACTCTTCTATGCTGCCTAGTTCCTCTGTCTGTGGCAAAGCCTGGAGGAGCCAAGAGAGGACTATGCTAAGTCTATTGAAATGACTAAAGGCCATGAATTGATGTAACTTCTACAAATAAAAGAAAGAAGTTAGTAATTACTAGTTTGGCAAATGGAGCACTCAGTGAAGTTAGTAATTACTAGTTTGGCAAATGGAGCACTTAAATTAATAATTTCACAAACTTGAATTTTGGTTAATTTGTTTTCAGCAGATTGGGGTTTGTGAATTTCCCTTTTCATCTCCTATTGCTAACATGTCTCAGTCCTCCTGTCTCCTTCAAAATGTCCCTGTTCTCAGTTCATATTGGGAAGAGACTTCATAGAAATAAGGGGTGCAAAGCCTAGGATGAGAGCAAATACTTGTTTGGCTGAGGTTTCTATTCGGGTCCTTAGAGAGCTGGGCCTTGGGGAAAGGCTGCAGCCAGTATCCATGGCCAGCATAATTCTTTTGGTAGTCTCTGGCTATATCACTCTTGGCAAGTGATCCAGGTTGAGACTTCATCTTCTCACCCATAATAGGAGAATAACATCTGCATTTGAGGGCGTCTTCATGAATATTAATAGCACAGTGTGTGTCCATGGACTGATACAGTGCTTTAGATACAGAAATGACTTCAGGTTGACAGCCCTCCCTCTGCTCTAGCTCCTCAGCAAGGCATAGAGCGTGCTTCCAGTCTCTCTCTCTCTCTCTCTCTCTCTCTCTCTCTCTCTCTCTCTCTCTTTCTTCATCTAAGCCTTTCTGTCTCAGGCCCTATATCCTTACAGCTCAGTTCTGGAAACTGATGAAACACTCCAAGATCAAGTGAGGTAAAAGTCAAAGCACACTGCTGACAGGTGCTATTTTATCAGGCGCTGTGGACCACCTATATACCCAACTGACCCTTCTGCCACCTTTCACTCTTCGTGCCAACTGCTTCCTTACTAGTACAGTCCTGAGCTTTTTTCCATTTTGTTGTTGTTGTTATTGTTGTTAGATGTTCACTTTATTTCACACGATTATGTGCTTAGAAAAGTTGATTCTAAGCCGGGCGTGGTGGCGCACGCCTTTAATCCTAGCACTTGGGAGGCAGAGGCAGGGGAATCTTTGTGAGTTCAAGGCCAACCTGGTCTACAGAGTGAGTTCCAGGACAGCTGGGGCTACAGGCCTGTCTCAAAAAGACCAAAAAAGAAAAGTTGATTCTATTACTTTGGTGGAAGATAAGTTTATTTTCTAAGCTAGTGCTTGGTTTGAGAGTGGGCATGTTCCCTAGTTCTGGTCAATGAAAGTGAATAGTATTTGATAGGGAATTTGTGAGTTTGTCATTCTTAGAAAAAGCCACCATTGGAGACTGCCATGTGTGGGAACAAGAGCATCTTTGAGACTGCTAGAAGTGGGGAAAGCCAGTCTATGAGCTAAACTAATATGGATGACAGAAGAAAGTGGAGGAGAGCTCCTGGGCCTTATGATGCTATCCCTGAAGGACCATGTGAGCCAATCTTGGAATACTGTATCTTGGAATCTCTTATTTTTTTAAGGTGATAGAGAATTATTAATATTCATTTGTTTATATTATCTATTATCTTGGCTAAAGTCATTCCATGGATGTTCCAAGTATGGGGTGGAATTATAAAAATAAGAAGATGGCTATGACAGAATATTGTTCCCAGTGACAGCGTTACCTTGTAAAGAATAAGTAGGAGAGTAGGGACAAAGGTGGCCTCCTCGGCACCTGCCTAGTCACGCTTCTTGAAATGAGCCTTGTTTCCAGGGACATGAAGTCCAGCAGCAATTGTTATTTTCCTACTTCAAAAGCTTGGCATGGCCTCAGCCCCTGGGCCCTCACTTTGCCCATCTTCATAACTCCAGATTTTTAACCAGTCTTTAGTGGTAGTGGGTGTGGTCTGGGAAGTTTAATAAAGAGCAGATGACAGAAGACCATCGCATGCTAATCCATAAGAGTGTTGAGAACAGAGAGCAGTGTGGTTTTCATCAGCCTCCAGATCCCTCTGCCTTTCCTTTCTGCAGTGAGTAGAAGAAATAACTGGTGCTCAGTAAAGCAAGTACAGGAAAAAAGAGCCTCATGGTTTCAAAAGGTGGTGCTTGTAAGGAACAAGAACTTGTGGACAGAGTTCCACATGAGGGAGGGGGGTCAGGAAAGCCAGTGTGGCTGCTGGAATTCTGCCTTCATCTCTTACTGCGCTTACCATTTTGGCTAAATTCATGAACCTCTCTATGCTTCAGTTTCCTCATCTGTAGAATGAATTTAATAATAATCACCTTAAAGAGTCACTATGGATATTACATAAAATGGCATAAATGAAACACACCATACACACACACACACACACACACACACACACACACACAAAGAGTTCTGCGTTATAGCTCAATCAACATTATTGTTTCAGAAAGCCAAAAACTTATACTACCTGAAAGAGGTAATCCTGTAGCATCACAAAAAGCAGGTAACTGAGAGTTTAACTTCTCAATTACCTTTCTTCATTTTATTTTTGAAAGCTAAAATTTTTCTTAGGTTAAATGATGTTGATAATCATGTCTATTCTTCCAATTCAACCAGTCAAAGTCCCCCTAAAACCTGGGGTTTGAATCCCTATTATGTCCGTAAGGCTCAGCTAGGAGCTCACTACGTTCTGGGTGCTCTCACTGTCCGGTTGACCTTCTATTAGACTATTCTTCATCCTGAGTGTCTTCTTGCTTCCCAGGCATTTGCTAGTCCATCCTCAGAACCCCAATTTCAAAATGTCAGTGTCTCTGCAGATCTCTTCATCGCAGGCAGTGGGGATTCCTTATTTCTGGTTGCTCAGACCACTTACCCAGGCCTGCCAGAATACCTGGTCAGAACAAGAGGGGCTGACCTCTGGCATGCCTCACCAAACACACCTTCAGATGGCTATTCACACGACCATGATTCACCTGGCTGCTGTGACGGAACATAAGTAGTTTAGGACTGATGTGATGTGAGAAGTAGCCTGCCGATCCCAAAATAGTGGCATCGGGATCATGGGCTGAGATTCCTCTCCCCTTCTCTTCATCCCTTCAGACGTCCCCTGTTGCTGTTCCTTGTCTGCTTGTGTATGGAGTCCTTTTATGTGGCTTGAGACTTCATTTCCCAGTCTCAAGAACATCTATACTATTTCCTCAAGCAGAAGAGTTGGATACACAGATGGTGCACTTTGCTTAAAGCTTTATTCTTACCGTGGGAACCCCAGGTTTAAATGTTTTATTTTGTAGAAATGGCAAAAGGTACCAGGGTAAAATGACTGCATCTCATCAGTATTCTCAGAGGCAGAAATGTGAGCAGGAAAAGAAGCTGGAAGGCGGGCATGGTGCTTCTCTTCCTGACTGTGCCTAGCTGCACATTTGGGGAAATAGCCATAAAGTTTCCTGCCTTCGTGTTTGCTTGTTATAAAAAATGAAACTAAGCTTAAGATGGGTCAGGATGTCAGAGACCAATAAAACTGGGAATCAAAATTAGAATGCTTGGTATCTTGGAGTGAAAGGAGAGAGAGAGAGAGAGAGAGAGAGAGAGAGAGAGAGAGAGAGAGAGAGAATACATTTTTAAATTGCTTTTTAAGATTTCACAATGTCAAAAATCTTTATTTCTTGTTTTCCTCTCAGGGAATGCCCATGAGTTCATCCTAACAGTTGCTTGCTGCAACTCTGCAGAGAGAAACAGTTTAAAATCAGTCTTTAAAACTGATACCATCCCACAATTCTATATGAAAACAGATTGAAAGACCACCAAACCCTGATGGGCCCCAAAGCTGCCCTGACGAATGGCTAGGACCACATTATAAGGCTCCCCAGAGAGTGGGGCCAAAGTTACCCACCATCCTCCTGGAATATACAGGCAAGAATGTGAGCCTTAATTAACGAAGCCCAAGGTTGATTTTTCTTGCTGCCTTTTTCTCTCAAGGACAAATAATAAGAAATGAATGGGGTTGGAGGCAAATGAGAACCACATTGGGAAAGAAGAGCACAGTCAAACCTTTGGCTGAGCTGCTTGTAAAAAGCTGAAGTTCTTTAATCATCTCATTGGAGATGTAGCCAAAAAATGCAATTTGAAACACACACACACAGACACACACACAGACACACAGACACACACACACACACACACACACACACTTCTACATCCACACTCTCCTTTTTCACTGCAGATGAATCACAATGGGAAGATGGTGGAGACAGGATATGATGAGAACCATTCCTGCTTTCCACCTACTTTATAAAGGTCTTGGCAATCGCATTGGGGAATCCATCTATCAATTCTTAGTCTTTAAACATGCAGTGTGCAGTGATCACGGGATGTAAGAAGCCAATAAGCAGCTGGACTTGGTCATGGATTAAGCATATGTGAAAATGGCAGCACGCTGAAGATCCAGCTTTTTCTAAGAGATAGTTTTTCTAGAAGATGAAGCAGAATAAAAGTGCATGACTCTGTCTGCAGGAGGGAAAGGCCAACTTCAGTAGAGTTCAGATAGTCTTTATTAGGAAGAGTATAGCCTCTTATTGGTTAAGAAATTGATGACACACAGGTAGGTTTTTCTTATGCCGGAGCTGGCTGGGTCAGCTGTGTGCAGAGCTGGACTCAGCTTCCTTCGTCTTCACTTCACAAAACCTCAGAGCTTCAGGACTGAAAAAATGTCATTGTCTTTGCTAATAAAGAGGCAGAAGACAGTCTGTATCACATTATAGAAGTGAGTGGGTGTGATGGGAACTTTTCTAGTAAAGCCTCACGTAGGTTGATATTAAATAAATACGGTATGTTGTAAGAATATTTTTGTTCACCTCAGAATGTTTCTTTTCATTAGAACATACAATTTAGCTCCTTCATTTCCTTGCCTCGTTCATCATTTTCCAGGGAAGGTTGGAGTATCTTAGCTGCTGAGTCATCTGGGCATGCTCTGCTCAGATTGTTTTTCCTTTTGGGAATGAATTGCATCTGTAGAGAAATCATGTGGATCTTCTAGGGAAGGTTATTTCCCACAGTTGGAGTCCAGAGTTGGTAGATAATGTGAATGGCAGACAGCCTTATCTTCCAGTCTTGCTTTCTTTAAGAAAGTATAGTGCAGGAGAACCAGCGGCTCCCAGCACTGCCTGCTTCTGTAGAGGCCTGGCTGCTTCATGGGGCTGCTTTAGGCACCGTCATAATACAAATGGCAAAAAAGAATGGCGAGCTTTAAAAAATTATTTCTGATCATGGCCCTCTTTGTTTAAGTGCCTGAATTTAGGGGCAACACTACAATGACTTAGTTAAGAGTCACACAAAGTTCCCTGTGCAAAGGCTTGGCACTATTAAAAGCTGGTAAAGCTTTAAAAAAGGACTTAGCAGAAAATCATAAGGTCATTAGAGATGTGGCCTTGAACGGAACACTGGGACCCTGGTCTCTTTCTCTTCTTCACTTCCCAAACACTTGCAAGAAGCTTTGCTCTCACATCTTATGACGGTCTACGTTGTCAACTTCATGGAATCTTAGAATCACCAAAGGGATAGACCCCTCAGGACATGTCTGTAGGGGATTATTTTGATTAATTGACTTGGAAAAACCCACCTGAACTGTAGGAGGGACCTGGTCTGTGAAGGTGGAGAAAGTGAGTTGAGCACTAGCACACACTTATCAATAGTTGCTCTCTGCTTCTTTACCAAGAACTCAAGGAAACTCAGTTCCTTGTGCCTCTTCTGCTGTGACTTCTCCCTGCCTGCTGGACTGTTATCCTTGAACTGTGAGTGGAAATAAATTCTTGCTGCCTAAATTTGCTTTTCTCAGAGTATTTTATCACAACAGCATGGAAAGAAAGTAAGAAACGTGTTCTTTATAAAAAACACTTTTATTTTTATTTTGTATGTATTGCTTGCATGTAAGTGCACTCACGTGGGGCCATGCCAGTGGAAGACAGAAGAGGGTGTCAGATTCCCCAGGAACTGGAGTTACACATGGTTGTTAGGTGTCATGTGGGTGCTAGTATCAGAGTCCCAGTCTTCTGCAAGAGCAGCTAGTGCTCCTAACTGCTGAGCCATCTCTCCAGCCTGAGATATATGTTCTTGGTATAATATTCTGTCACAGGCCCAAAATAACTGGGAGAACTGATCATGGACAGAGACCCTGAAAACTGAGAGACAAAATAGATTTATCTTTATTTTAGAAGTTCATTATTTCAGGTATTTATTGTGGTGACAGAAAGCTAACACAGGCATATAAAATTTATGTTTCAATTTTCTTGGATCTAAAATTAGTTCATAAAAACATGACCCTAGAATTATATATACAATAGAATTCCTTACTTAATTTGGTGTGTTGCAGAAACTTTTTCCAATCAGAGAAGCTTTCAAAGCCTGTCAGGCACATCCTGAGAAATCCCTGATGGCTTCATAGGAGTTGGGTGACCAGACTGTCATTTTCTGGAAAAAGGGTGCTAGTGGGCTCTTATTTCTGATCCATCACAAACTTGCCTGTGTTTCAGAGATGAGAAATTCTGGGAAGGGAATGTGAAATTCAGAGATTACCCTTAACCATATCCCCCAAGAATCAAAGTTACAGTGATACTACAGGTAGAACTGAGTTTCCCCTAACCAAAGCCAGAGATCCAGAAGATCAATAGAATCTCTGAACATGAGCCTACCTTGAAGAAAAGAGAAATCAAAGCTGATAGTGTGAGTTGTAAACACAATGGACCATGGAGCCAACAGTGCTTGCATAAATGTTGTGGAAAGTCAACCACAAACTTCAGCCTCAAACCTGGGAGAATGAGCTGTATATACAGGTAATTGACTCAGTACTGGCCAACCTAACACGTGCAGGCCTGCTAAAGCTCTGCTGATCTAGGAAGGTCTCTGCTGGGTGGTTCCACTCAGTTCCACAGGCAAAAATTCATGAGGTTTCTTATGCCTGGTATTAGAACAGATACACTCTTCCTTCTTTTCTATTGGCCTCTTCTGAACTGGCTTTGGAATAAGCCCCCTCCAGTGATTCAGTATGAAATGCAAATTGAACTCCCAGGATGTCATTCCATCAAATCAATGGCTTTTTGCTTGTTTCCATCTCTGGTTCAGATGGCGGATCTCTTTCTCCTACCCCTGACACCTGTATTGCCCTTTCCTTTTCCTGGAATGTATGATCTTACTCCATGTCCCCCTTTGTGCCTAGTCTAGAGTAGTACAGGCAATGAGAGAACATTATTAATGAGCAAAGAAGGAATGTAGATAGTATAGACTTTCAATGGACCTGCACTTTGAAGTTTAATAGTTTTATTTATATCCCAGAGCAAGCAGTTACCTCTGCCTTAATTGTCTACCTTTCATCTCTGTGTCCAGATGAAGTTTAGTCTTTAGGGATTAATGCTTCCTATGAAGAAGAGATAGGAAAGAACTACAGTGGCTTCTAAGTACCAGTTTACTTTTGGGGCAAAGAAGATATAGATATATATGCTGTGTCATATAAACCATGAGCCTTAGATTAATTCTAGTTGTATTTATTATGATATAGGTAATAATAGAATTCTATGATTTAAATGTCAAAGGTACATATGGTGTATCTCTAGTCCCAATGACACATGTTTTAGAGTCATACAGACAAGATAATTAATTCTGGCTTTATTAGTGATTAGTAAGTGATCTTGGGTAAGAAATTGAATCTTCCTGGCTTTACAAAGAGGGACAGTACTATGAGCAAGGTTCTGGGGTCTGTAAGACTCTGTTTCCACATGGTCATGCACCTCCTCCCTGGCTCTTACACTCTTCCCATTCCCTCTTCTACAATGGTCTCTGAGGCTTGGGTGGGGGAAATTTAATATAGGAACCCTGTCCAAGGACCTACACTCTGTAGATTCCCATTCTCTACACTTGGTCATTTGTGGCCTTTTGTAATCATTGTCCTTTGTTTCATGAAGGAGCTTCCTCAATGAGAGTTGAGAGATGCAGTAGTAGTCTCTCTATCTTTTGTTTCATGAACCTTAAGTGTAGAGATTCCATTATCGATGTGTCACTCGGGGTTGGGCATTTCACAGACAACTATACTCTGTGTGTGACGAGTTGAGGAACTCTGTAATAGTCTGTATCTGATGCAGAAGAAGCTTCCTTGATGTACTGTAGGGAATTCTACAAGCAAGTGACACTGAAGATTTTCTTCTCCTGCTTCTTCCTTATCTTAGTGCGACTGTTCAGCCACTAACACCCAGATAGTCTTGCATATGACAGCATAGAGTTATGGGTTGAAGAGGACTAGAACTGCACTTCTCATGCTTTATTTGCCTTGGTGCTCTGCTAACACACTACTCCCATCTAAGATAATACCACACACCAGAATTCCTTCAGGATGCAACTGTGTCCTCCCAGAGCTCCAGCAGTCCTGTCTCCGGGCTTCATCCTTTTGACCCAATATTCCCTTATGGTGGCTCTAATGTCCCCAGTGGGCTTAGTTTTGCCTAGCTTTTGGTCTTTCTCAATGTGTCAGTTACTTTCCTCATTGTGACTAATATCCAACAAACCGCAATTTAAGGGAGAAGCAGTTTAGTTTGGCTCATAGTTCAAAGAAGTGCAGTCCAGCTGGTGGAGAGGGCATGGTAGTGGGAGGGGCTTAGTCCAAGGAGCTGACCAGGAAGCAGAGAAAGGGGAAAGCTAATGCACAACAGGTTTTCTCCTGTTCCTCTTTTTATTTAGTCAGGCATCTCAGCCCATGGGGTGCCCCCTGTGTTTAGGGGGGCTCTTCCCACCTCACATCTCAGGTGAAATGCCTCACAGCCACACCTAGAGTGTTTTAGTTGGTGCTTTCAAATCCAGACAGGTTAACAATGACTATTAATCACTACATTCAGGAACCTTGGATATTTTCAGATGCCCATTCATTGCCCTTCAAGGGTACAGAAACTCAAGATGGTCTCTGGCTGCACTTTGTCGAGCCACCATTTCTGCCCCACTATCAATATATAACAGGTCAGGCTTGTTTCTCATTAGACCTCATACAGAAAATAAAATACATGTTGTCTCCAATCTCAGATTCCAAAATTTAAAAGAAGTTCTTTGGGTATTCCCGCCAGACACATCCACATGGAGCATTTCATTGTTGGAAGAGTACACAGTGTCAACACTGCATCTGATTTTCTTCCTCTGATGGAGGGAAGCAGGAAAACACCATCTAGTCCCAGTTTTTCTCTCATGTTTTCTGTCCTACTTCTGGGAAATATTTTTGGGAGAGTTTGATGCTTTAACTCCTTTTTATTATAATGTTTGGATTATAGACATCTACTCAGGGCACAAGCAAATGAGAATATGTGTTGAAACATTTTTATCTATGTTCTGCATTTTCTTGTAGACATTTTGCTATGACTACCTAGGTACTTAGCTGGTCTTGGTCTCATGAGATAGCTTATCACCCATTGATCCTCAAGAGGAGTTTTATTTGTTCTAAAACATGAGGAAAGATGGGGGAAATTATGGGACCATGGGAAGGGAAGGCAGACCCTTATCCCAGAAACTGGTTGAAGCCTCTCAACAGCTGAGAATCAAGAATTCTAGTACAATTAACAATATTTGCTTAAGGTTTTTCTCTCTTCCCAGAGGTAAATCTTCAGTCTTCGAGAAATCTCATAAGAAACTCTATTTACAGTAAAAAAGAACATCCTCTAAGGCCCTGGCACAACCCTAGTGACTTCTAGATTATTTTATAAGTTGTAATCCCAGCCAAGATACCTTTGGAGCCACCCTGTAATAACTATTGAAAAGGGGAATAGAGATGGGAGGGGTCTCTTAGAAATCTGTTGAACATATCAATGAAATTTGGTGGGAAAAAAAAGAAATCAATTGAACAATGAAATTCCAAAAGCTTCCAAAGTCTGATATGCAGTGGTCTTTGAGAAGTGCCTATCCATACTTGTCTTATTCTTTTCCTTCTATTAACCCCTGGTAAAAATGTCTTTCAATAAACTCTACCTCTGCTTCATACTGCCTCATCCTGAAATTCTTTCTTCCAGTAAAGCCAAGAGCCTGGATTTATCTGAATTTGGGTTCCTGAAATACTAAGGGATCTCCTTAGCTTGCTGGGGACAGCTCTGGGTGCCTCCTGTCCTCTACCACTAACAAGAGGAATCAGTAGGTGGGAAGAGTAGCATCGGGCCTGGGTAGACGCCAACAGTGCCTTTCATTCCTAGAACATGTAATCCCTTAAAGTCAAGGTTTTATGAACAATATATTCACTTTTTTCTCAATGTTGTCCAAAACTTAAGTTAAATGATTTTTCTGAAAGTTATTAAGTATTGTTATTATCAAAACAGTAAAAATCTCAAACATGATTTTTGCTGATCCCTTACCAAACAAAATTATCTTAAATAAACTTTTATAGATCATGTGAATAAAGGGAAAAAAGTTAGCTGTCCTCCCAGACACCTTGATAAAGTTATTCAGGTGATAACAGATGTTGAAACAGGTGTTGACAGTGATGCCAATATAAATAGGTCATTTAGGAGAGTTGTATGGCTTTCTGAGGTTTGAAGCTAACTCAAGTGGGATTCAAATAACAATAGCAAACTTAGATGTAACCCATAAGGCCTGGCACTAATCTTATCATTTCACTTAATGTGCTCTTAAAAACACAATTTTTTTTTGAGATAGGGTCTCCCTATAGTCACAGCTGGCCTAGTACTTGCTATGTAGATCAGGCTGGCCTCAATCTCACAGAGATCTGCCTATCTCCTTTGCCTCAGTGTTAAGATTAAAGGTGTGTGAAGTGAGGAATTAGACATGGCTGAGAAACATCTTAAGAAGTGTTCAATGTCACTAATAATTAAAGAAATGCAAACTAAAACCACTTTAAGATATCATCTTACCCCAATAAGACTGGCTAGGATCAAGAAAACAAATGATACCAAGTGCTAGAGAGGTTGTAGGGAAAGGGGAGCACTCATCCACTGCTGGTGGGAATGTAAACTGGTACAGCCACTATGGAAAGCAATGTGAAGAACACTTGGAAGACTTGGAATGAACTTGCCACCTGACCCAGCCATACCACTCCTGGGCATGTACCCACAAGACTCATCTTACTGCAGAGATACATGCACAGCCATGTTTATTGTAGCTCTCTTCACAATAGCAAGGATCTGGAACCAACCCAAGTGCCCCTCAACTGACAAGTGGATAGAGAAAATGTGGTACATCTACACAATGGAGTTCTATGCAGCAGTAAAGAAAGATGACATCATGAGCTTTGCAGGTAAATGGCTGGAGCTAGAAGATATCATGCTAAGTGAAGTAACACAGTCCCAGAAAAACATGACGAATGGTATCCCTCATCTGTGGATGCTAGCACCAATTACCTAATTGTATAGCAAACCGAGCAACGTCAATGTGATCTGAAAACAACTGTGCTCTTATATTGTGAATCTCTTAAAAAATACGGGCTGGAGAGATGGCCTAGGGGTTAAGAGCACCGACTGCTCTTGCAGAGGACCCGGGTTCGATCCCCAGCACCCACATGGCGGCCGAGAGCCGTCTAAAACTCCAATTCCAGGAGAACTCCAGTTCCAGGGGAATCCGAGACCCTCTTCTGACCTCCGCGGCATTGCACGACATGGGTGCACAGACTTGCATGCAGACAGTACATTCATACACATACATAAATAAATAAAATTAATAAAAAAAATAAAAAAATAATAAACAAATTAAAGAAAGAAATTTAAAAAAGAAACACAAAGGCAAGCAAAAAAATAAAATAAAGGGTTACATCACGATGGCTAGCTAAGAGAGTTAGCATTCTATTTATTTGTTTAGTAGGTTTTATTTTTAAGTTAGTTCTTGGACAGTTTCAACAACCCCCAACCCTTCCCTCCACCTATCCTCTTCCTAGATCATATGACTTTTAATTTTGTTGTATGACTCATTTGGTTTAATTAAGGCCATCTGTGGGTCGTTGGTTTGGGACTATCCATCGGAGCCTGGTAGGATACTCAACTGTGGGTAGACAACTGTAGGAAATGAGTGCCCCTTTCCCTGAATCTATCACCAGGAAATAGATGAGCAGTGTGGGGTAGAGCCCCCTAAGTGCCTCCTCCATTCTTGCCAGGTTATTGATGGTCCCTTTCCTATGGATTTCCAGTGCAGTCATCCACAATTGTTTATGACTGCAATGGCTGAAGACACTTAGCTTTGATCTGATGTCTGATAAGGTAATTTTATATTGCTCCTATGGAATCATCTGTAGCTTCCCCCTAAATCACAGGTTGAAGCTTACCATCCCCAGTGCAATGTATTTGTAGATGAGTCCTTTGGGACATAAGTAGATTTAGGTGGGGCCTTCATGATGTAATTATTGTGCTTAGAGAAGACACTTTAGAGTTGGCTTTGTCTCTTTATCCCTGGGCAAGAAAGGTACTTCCCCCAACACACACAGCAGAAAATGATGATGCAAGCCCTCTACTCTTGAACTTTCAGCCTCCAGAACTTTGAGAAACAGGAATTTCTGTTGTTATGCAAGGAGCTAAAGTCCATCAAATGTACTTTTATCCTCACTCAAATCTAACTTCAACCAAAACAATTATTTCTAGAACCAATGTTAATAAGCTATGACAGTTTCCAAACACATCCATGTCAAAAGACAATTTTTTCCTCCATATTTTGAGTAAAATCCATGCAATTATTTTCTTATCCTCCCTAATAATTATAATTTCCTTGAAAATAGTAATGATGGGGCTGGAGAGATGGCTCAGCAGTTAAGAGCACCCACTGCTCTCACAGAAGACCGGGGTTTGATTCCTAGCACCCCGGCTAAGAACTGTCTTTAACTCCAGTTCTGGGGGAATCCAACGCCCTCTTCTGATCTCTGAGGCATTGCATGACACAAGTGCACCAACCTACATGCAGACAGTATACTCATACGCATAAAAAATAATAAATAAATCAATTAATTAATTAAAAAAAGAAAATAGTAATGATAACAGTCTTGTTTTATAAGGAAATGCAAATCCTACTGCAGTTGCTCTGTGTGCTTGGCACTCAACATGTAACAGTAAAATTGTTCTGAATGTTAATAAATGAAGTATAGATACCTATAGATCAGCCTTGTTACAGAAAAAGCAAGAATCCTGTCCTATCCCAGTTCTTAAGCATCTATCCCTCAAGTTGACAAAGAACAGAGGCTTAATCTTCCTATTGAGTAAAAGCCTACACCATAGCAATAGTACAGATTACTAACCGTGGTTCTAGGGACACTGGGTCTAGGAATACAATTTTTCTGTAGTTTCATTGTTTGTTTGTTCTTTTAAAAATGTATTATGAGCTGGGTATGGTGATGCAGGCCTTTAATCTCAGCACTCAGGAGGCAGAGGCAGGCAGATCTCTGAGACAGAGGGAAGCCTAGTTGCTAGAGTGAGTTCCAGACCAGTTGGGACTACAAGGAGACCCTGTTTCAAAAAAACAAAAAAAGTATTACTACATGGAAATTATAAATATGAAAACATACAGATCACATATATACTGAATTTAAGAATGATTGTATTTTTTATTAAATGTTAAATAGCTCAATTTTATAATAACACAAATTATTCAAATCTAGAATTATATTTGAAAATCTTCATAAATGAATTTAAAAGAATCAAAACTACATTTGATTAGGGACTTATGGTGATTTGTTCTTATTACAAAGCTTAAGAAAAATGTTCAGAAATTGATAAAATTTGTAAATATTTAGCAGACCTTGAGATATAAGACCAGCATCCTAAATTAATATCTATGTACAAATCTTTAAATCAGGGATTAGAAAATTTGATCTAAGGACTAAGCATTTCTTTTACAGTTTTAAAAATTGACTAAAATAAAAATAAAAGAGAACAAAATGAATATATGATGAATACCAAATGTAGGTAAAAAAATCTAAAATAGTTTGCTGGTGGTGGTTTTATTTGTTTTGTTTATTGTTTTTTGAGACAGGATCTCTAAGTAGCTCTGGCTGACCTGGAGCTTACTGTGTAGAACAGGATGACTTTTACCTCACAGTAATCTACCTGCCTCTGCCTCTCTAGGGCTGGGATTAAAGGCACATGCACCATCACACCCAGCTAGTTTATTACTTTTAACAGGCCCTTTAAAGAAAATGTTTGCCAATACCTGCTTTTGACATTAGGCCTGCTTGAGTAAGGATTCTTATTCCGATCTTTGACCACAGAACTTTGGCTCTCGAGTCTGATCAATCTGAGTTTTCCTTCCAGTGTTTCAGTTGTTACTGTCACTCAGCTCTATGACTTGATTCTTTGTATTGCCTCCCAGAGTGGCCTAGATTTCTCATGCATATAGTAGGAAATGCACCCCCCCCACACACACACACAGGTGGTTGCTGTGAATATTCAAGAGAGTTTGAGATCTTTATACTACTGCTTGATTTTCAGCATACCCAATGAAGGAAAACATCCTTTTTATCATGACCCCCAAACTCCCTAAAACCCAAACCGAGAGAAGCTGGTCGTGGATTTGCTTTTATCCAGTTCTCTATAAGCCCTCTCCAAAACACAGAGGAAGGACTCTCTAAAAGGACTCTGTAGTCTAGAGCATTGAGTTTCTTCCCTGGACTGTTAAGTCCCATATCCCGGTTCTGGTGCACAGATAAGCAAGGCAGTGCTGGAATTTGGGACGTGAAGGAGGAAAATGATGGTAGAGAGATTCCCGGAGTGTGGGGACAGTGGGAGCCCCAGAATAATAGTCCTAAACCCAAGGCCCTGAGAACAAAATGCAAGGGAAACCAAAGCACAAACACTAAGTCCAAGTAACAAGGCAGAAAAAAGCAGTCATTTCAACTGGAGGGGAGGCAGAGCTGCCCAGGAAATGAGGAGAAGACGGTCCCTGGCAGCCGCTGCCACCTGGGAGGTCAGCTGGATTACAGAGCTCGGGACACACATCTGCAGGCCTCGTCCAAATACAGGCTGGGAGGCAGTGTTTCATCTCTCCATCTTTGATGCTGTTCTTCCAAGGGAAATTCTTCTCATCTTGGTCCCTTTATAAAACACCTGTCAGAACAGTACCCTGCACATCATAGGGGTGAAATCTTCATTGACATGAATTGAAACTCCTTGTCCATGGGGTTGGGATTAACCTGGACCCTCCACGAAAGATCTGCTTTACCTTAGATGATACTCAAAACAGTTAATATGTCTTAGAATGCACTTCACAGGAGTCAGACTCCTTTCAGTATTCTGGACTTGGTCCAGAGAATCACAATCTACATCCTGAATCTTTTGTTCATGTTTCTAGCATTGCCCTGAAAGGTCATTGCCAGGTCACAGTGGACTGTGAGGCAGGAAATGACTGATTCTTGGCCCTATCTCCAAATCGTTCTGTGGTTCTGGGCCCCCGTGTAAGCCATCTCCTGACTCTGCTCTCAGTTACTCCATCTGGGAAATGGGAAAAAAACCAACCCCTCTCTTGAAAACATAAAGATGGATTAGAGATGGTCTTTTTTAAGTGATTTCCCAGCTACGTAAGAAAATGCTGCATATTTCATAGCTGCTCACAGGGATGGAATCACACACATGTAAAAGTCATTTTCTTTCCTCTGAAATTGTAAAGAATCATAGAACTTGAGCGAGCCAATTCACTGCTCCAGTGCTTGAAAGGGAGTGGCTAGTGTTCTAAAATATTTACCATCCATAGTTGTATCAAACAGACTAAACATGAGTAGAATCAGAGGGTTGTAGAAAGGAGGAACAACAACAAAGAACAAAACCCCATAAAATAACTCACTTAACTCTGGTCTTGGCTCTGGCTCAGATCTCTGCACTGGGGTTTCCAAGTCACGGTGTTAAGCCTGGCACTGGCACTGCTTTGGGATCCATCTGGCCTTACAAAACTCTTTCATGCATGCATGAATTAGGCCATGCTCACATGCTTTCATGTAGGGAGGACACCCGCTGCAAGTTCTGGTAAGCCCAGGTCTCAGCCAAGCTAGAAGCACCATGAAACCTTATGCTAAGCATAAGGGTCAATGTAGGCAGCCAGTGATATCTGTCAAGCAAAGGAAGGTGCTTGCTCCCTGCAGCTGAAGGTTTGGGCAGCACCACTCTCCCCTGGATGAGACATAAATAACCCTGAGCACATTACAGGAATATTTGGTGGGCAGGAATGATGGTGGAGGGGGCCTGGAGTAGCAGAAGTAGTGTTTCTTTAGCATGTAATGAACATGACCATAAGCATTTTACACATTTTGGCTTATCTGACCTTCACAATAATCTTATGAGATACACATGATGACTATTACTCCCATTTCACAGGACAGTCAATGAGGCCAGAAGGAGCCTTGTAACTTCCCAACAGGGTTTAGGATGCTGGGTGACTGGAATGCAGGCACTTTGGATTCACACTCCTTTTAACCACTCAGCTGCAAAGTACTTCAGAAGCTGATGGCTCCTGTCAAGGAAGCAGACTCCTGGAAATGCTACCACTCTGGGCACTGTCATTGTCCAACAGTTAAGTTTCCTGATACCTGGGGAAGGCTGGGCCTTGCAGAGCTCAGTTTCCAGAGTCACCGTAGTAGTCATGGATCAGAGAGCAGGTCTGCTGACACCTGCTATACTGCTCAGCATCCAGAGTTCAGCAACCTGCTTACCTGACACCCTTCTCAGGCCCACCATCAGCAGGCCTGACAATCATCAACATGTCTAGCAATCAACTGCCAAACACCTGCTATGCACCAGGGAACCCAGGCTCTAGAGTCAAAAGCCAGAAATGGAAAACTTATTACAGAACATTTAATCTAAACTTTAATTTCACAACTGAAGAAACTGAGGCAGTCTGCCAAAGTCTCAGTCAGCTTAGAAGCAGTGCATTGACCAGAGGCCAGGTCTCCTAACAGCAGAACCTGTTTTCCTTTCTTGGCCTGCCATACTGGGCAGTGGAAACAGACAGTACAAAGAGCCATTCCTTCTGACTCAAGGCTATCACTGCCTTACCCTGGGGATCTGGACACAGGTCACTCATTGAGCCCTGTGGCTATATGTGTACAGAAGGCAAGCCCTTCCACGTGGGAGAAATAGGCTCCTCAGCCTGTGTATGGAAAGGATCCTCAGAGAACCATCCATCCCGACCATCCCCCTCCCGCTCCTTGCCTGAAACTTAATTAATCATGTTTGCATCTGGATCCAGACAAGACAATAGCAGGATGTGTTTTTGGTTAGGAACTGAAGCTGCATTCACAGAGGAATGTTGATTAGTTAGTGGTCGGTATCATTTTTCATGCCTTTTTAAGTTACAAAAAATTTTAATATCAAAGCATTTCTCCCTGCACCGCACGTATCTATTTCTCATAAGTGCATTCTGCTGGCATAATTTTCTTTTCCTTCCTGCGGACTCTGTTTATGAGATGATCCATCAGGTTGTCTCAGAGTCTCCATCCAGCCCTTCAGCAGCCAGAGGCGTTCCAGGTGAGCTTTGAGCTGCAGGCCACAGCCTTTCCCCATGTGGAAGGGATGAGGAAAGGCAAGGGGGTAAGGCTAGATCATCCATTGTTGGTCAGGGAGACAGCAGCTTTCTACTGTACAGAAAGCAGGCTCTCCTTCTAGTATGCCCCACCCCTCTGTTGTAAATGCTGCTGCCCTTTAGTGGTGGACATGTACGGTGAGGAAAATGGCCCAAATGTCCTTTAGACCTATGAATGTTGAGGTCAATCTGGATGCCTGAATTCATTCTTCAATTCTGCTTCAGGAAGATGCCCTCAATCTGGGAAAACGTAGTGCAGGAAGCATGTCTTAATGTGTAGAACATGCCCATATGTGTAGAACACGTGAAGTCACAGATGGTAAGTCGTGTTGGAGATATGTGGCAGAGCTGGAAAACTGTCTGCCTGACCAGGCCTCAAGCTCGACTTCCCTTTCAGACGAATGTGATGGAAGAATCACGGAAGACAGTAAGGTGCTTCCTCTTCTGGCCTCTTCTGCTTGGTTCCAAAGTATGCAGCTGACTGAGGGAGGGGGCAGCAAAAGCAAGATGTTCTAAGATTCGCAGATGCAAACTGACCTTCCCTTCGTGCAGATGCCTTCAGGGTATGGTCACTATTCCTAATTCCAATGATGAAGGTATGAGAAGTCTTGTTACAGGGAAAAAAAAAAAAAAAACAAAACTAGATTCTCTGAGGAAAACAACGAGACTCAATGCCCGTTAAAGTCACACTGATTCCCAAGCTATTCTGGTCAGATGAGGTAGTGTTTGTCTTGACCTGAGCCCAGAAGCTACTTTGACTCTGCAAAATGCTATTCTCGACTTTGGCAGAGAAGATGAATTGTGGGTAAGGTACTGAAGCTGGTGATTGACCCAGCATGGTAGTAGCCAGAATGCTGAGAATTACACATGCGCAGAGCTTGTCCCTCATCAACCTAATCTGCCCTAGACAGGTGAGACCATACAAGCAGCCTTGCAGACCTAGGCCAATCACAAGGGGGAATGCGAACAGTACATAACCCCTAACTCCTGCCCCCAATAAACGAGTCCGAGACAGCTTGCCCTCTGTCTGTGTTCACCCAAGTCCCAGGGTCTGTGTCTTGACTCTGTACCTCTCACCCCCTTTCCTTCAGTCGGAACCCGAAATTCCCCAGCAGAGGAATTGTCTACACAGCATGCTTTGGGACAACCAAACAGACTCGCATTCCCAGAAACCAATTTGTAAAATATTAATTATTCAGAAAATAAAGGGTCACTGGCAGGTGTTACTCTAGGGGGAGCTGCGCTGGTTTCCTGTAGCTCCAGACCTCAGCTTTGCAGTCTGCCTTGATTTGATCTAGCTCTTATCCTTCTATTCCTCAGGCCTCTTACTTGGGATTAGCATGCTGCAGCTTATGGGCCAACTTTGGCACATTGTCTATTTCTGTGAGTAGTTTTATTGTAACCCAGCCACATCTATTCATTATAGCATTGTTTAAAGTTGGTTATATGTTAAAGAATGGTCAAGACAGAGACTGTGACCTACAAATCCTAAAATACAGTTTGCCTCTTGCTCTAGTATAAAAGATTTGGACATTTCCAACTGGAGAATGAACAGGCAAATGGAAAGTATACTCGGATTTCCAGATTGACCCCCTTCCCCCAGATCCAAACCTCGGATTGATGTTCTTATTAGAAAGGTCTTTTGCTTTGTTTTAAATATTTTTAATCTTTGTGATTCCTGCCCCCTGGTGGAAAATGTCTAAATATCATATGGCTGTGACAGGAAGCAAAGAAGGATAAATGTCTTGAAACTTAAGCTCTTTAGTACAGTTTAGAAACCAGGGCACCGCAGGCTTCCAGTTGTCATTGGGATTGATCTCCTCAGTTACTGACTTAAGGCCATAGTCAGACTGAGGGTACACTTGTATTAATTCTAGGCAGTCACTTGTAGAATGTATGCAAATCAAATCATTTATTATAAACTTTAGAAGTATGTGTTTATTTTTCCACTGGAGCTATAGCACTATAAAACATGCACAAATGAGATGAATCTGTAGAATATTGCAATAATACTTAAAATGTCCTGCAGAAAACGAAGCAAGGTGTACTCAATGTTATTATTATCTAGGTAAAACCGCAGATATTTCTGTTGTACTTTTGGAAGGTAAATGGATGAGGAACAAAGCCTGACATAGTATGTACTTTTCCTAAAGCCCCACAAACCTCAAGTCAGGTTCTTGGGAAAGGCTGTATGTTAAACATTTTACCTTATGCACTGCTGTTTGAGAAGGTTGGCACCTCTGGCAAGCTGGACTAGGGAGCTGTTCCAGGAGGCTCCGTGCTGCTGAGCTCACAAAGGTGTTCCCAGCTGGCCTCTCCATGTACCTTTATCTTCAAATGACACGTCAAGCTATTGATTCGCTTCTCCTCTCCAGGGCCCAGGTCATCTCTACTTTCTCGTGGAGACATTATTAAATGAAAATCTCTGGGTGTCCAAACAGTTCCCAGACTGAGTGAACCTCAGTGCAACACAATTGCCGTCTTCTTGCTGCACAATCTGAGGTCTAGGAGAGTTGGAATGGACAAAGCTGAAGACAGGCTTAGGAGCTCAAACAAATCCTAAAAATCAAAGAAGAGGCCTTGTCTATTAAGATGCCTAAATTCTCCAACTGTCAGCAGGGTCTTCAATGAAGAAAAGGATCAGTGGCAGTCCCCAGTGCTCCAGTTCAGACAGGTCAGTTTAGCAACCTTTACCAAAGACCTACTAAGTGGCAAGCCCGCATTCACTGTCTGAGGGGTGGCAGAAGCAGCAAGGAAAAGGATCCAGAACAAAGGAAAAGACATGCTTGTTGGCACAGCCAGGCTCTCCGTTGTTCAATAGTCACTCACTCTAAGGCCTCAATAGACACAAGAAGCTATTAAGGATCTTTGCAGCTCAAAGATTTAGAATATTTCCCAATCCTCAGTCTTGTAAGTGGGATCATCATCAAATCAGAAGGGCCTAGAATTTCCAGATCAGTGCTCAGTGGGAGTCACTTCACCCCCACCAGAAAGATACAGCCCTATATCTACTTTACAAAAAGGAAAAGGTAACTTGGAAAGGTTAACTGCTGGGCCCCAAATCACGTAGGTTTTAAGTGGCACAGCTGGGATACCACAGGTCTGGACTCCAGCTGTCCGCCATGATGAACCCCCAAAGGAGGACAGGAAGGCAATTCACAGACAAGTAGCTTCTGGGCAGGACCTCCTTAAGTTTGTGCAAGAAGACCCTGGTACAAGCCACCACCCCAGGTTAAGGGAGCTATAAGTTCCCCAAGGAACCGGGGGCTTCTCATACAGAGGGTGAGGGCATGCATTTGCATGTCGTTGTGCACATAGTGAGATCAAGTGTGAGGAGAGACAGCAGATCTACCTGTCTCTCCTAGGTAGGTGACATGGACAGAGTTGGTGTGAACTTGGGAATACCTGCTTTTCTCTCTCTCTCTCTCTCTCTCTCTCTCTCTCTCTCTCTCTCTGTGTATGTTTGCCTCATTTAGCCACTCTTCTCCATTGAACTCTTACATAAAGTCACTCAAAAGAATATCCCATGAAATCTTTGCCAATACCATGGCAGGAGATAAAGAAGAAGGGGGCTGGAGAGGTGGCCTAGCGGTTAAGAGCACCAACTGTTCTTGCAGAGGACCCGGGTTCGATCCCCAGCACCCACATGACAGCTGAGAACCATTTTTAACTCCAGTTCTGGGGAATCTGATGCCCTCTTTTGACCTCTGCTGCATTGCACGACACGGGTGCACAGGCCTATATGCAGACAGTACATTCATACAAATAAATAAATAAATAAATAAATAAATAAATAAATAAATAAAAATTTAAAAAACAAAGACATTTAAAAAAAAAGAAAGGTAAAGAGAACAGTGAAACATTTTCAAGTAGCATATAATGTACAGCCTGTTTCTTGCTATGATGGTGAAGTGGATGGAGTTGTAGGAATGAACTATCATCAGATAGTCAGATATTACTCTAGCATTATGGACTTAGTACTACCCCCATACTGCAATTAAAAACAGAAGAATCTGTGGCAAGGGCAGTGTTTATCAAAATATAAGTTTATCAAAAGCATAAACAATTTTCACCAACTTGGAGTATGAATGTACTTTAATCCTTTTACTTTTCAGTCTTCTCCATTTATCCAGTGTCCTTTTTGCTCCCCCAGCCTCATACCCAATTATCTCAAAATGTTAATGTCTGACAGACAGAAGACCTGTGTCTATTATGGGAATACCACCCTTCATCATGTCCCCTGATTCTGTTTCTGAAAACTGATCCTTGCAAGTAAGAAATTAATATTAAGTGTGACTGGAGGAATAGTCTTAATATCTCTCCATAGTTACAAAGATTATATCCTCATGATCAGTATTTTGCCCCAAATGCAACTATGCCATCACAGTTGGTGGCCCGGAAAGGTGAACAGTATCAGCTGTGTGCTGCCAGAACTCCAGATATCTTCTAATTCTTTTAGCTTTTCTATTTAGCTGGAATTATGAGCCCAGGCTTTCACTTTTATTTCTGTGGTTTAATTGTTTCCCTCAGTCCCTAGACTTCAGTCGGGAGCACTCTTTTTTAAAAAAAAAAATATTTATTTTTGTATGTGTATGAATGTACTGTCTGCATGTAGGTTTGTGTACCCGTGTCATGCAATGCTTCAGAAGTCAGAGGAGGGTGTCAGATTCCCCTGGAACTGGAGTTCTCCTGGAATTGGAGTTACAGACGGTTCTTAGCCAATATGTGGGTGCTGGGGACCGAACCCAGGTCCTCTGCAAGAGCAGTTGGTGCTCTTAACCGCTAGGCCATCTCTCCAGCCCCTGGGAGCACTCTTAAGGACTCTCTTGGGTCTCTTTTCAAATCTTGGGGCTTGGGAGGAGGAACCTTAGAAGCATCTTCTCTCAGAAGGTTCTTGGCAGGCTTGTCTATCTGGACACCTTAAGGACTTTCCATCTTGTTTCAGTGAGAGAAGTTTGTCCCCTCTCCCTCCACCAGGAAATTGTAGGCCTCTGTGTTGGCATGACCCAGGACATTTGGATTACCCAGGAAAGTACATCCTTTTAGATTGTCTAGACTCTACTTCCAACCAAAGAGAAAGTCATTTTTTCCCTTGCTTTTACAGAAGCCCTGGTGTATCTATCCACTGATCTAATGTGGAAAATTGGGTAGTGGGCCAACTAGAGATCAAGGCCATTTATAGTAGGAGACTGGTGCAGAAACCCCAGCTCTGACAAAAAGGATTTGATAGGAAAGTTAAATCAACCACCCCTTTATACTGGGGACGAGCATAGCCACAGGATACAGGAGCTGGTGGTGTGCCTGCCTCTGAACAGGGTAATAAGCAAACCGTGGACTGCAGCTTCCAGCTTTGTCTCCAGCATGCCCTCCTTATTTTTCAGGGTCCTGGGCGAGTCCTTCCCGCTCCCTTTCCTAGTGATTTCCTAGTATAACTCATTCTTTGGGGGCAGGGGTGGAACTTTTGCTTCCTATGTTAATTCTTGCTGTCCGTATTTGCCATGTATTACCATTTCTATTTTACAGACGAGTAGACAGATGCAATGGGATGGAGTGACTTACTCAGGCTTTCCCCAACTAAGAATAGACATCCACCCAGGTTGCCTGGACTGAGCTCTGCCCAGGGCCAGATGTGATCTGGGAGACTTCAAATTGGCCTGAAGTTGAGCACGTTGTGGCTGTGGCCTAGGCAACCCCTTATCACAGCACTTTTGGCTCCTGGAAGGGCAGAGACGGCTGCTGACCGCAGGGTATTGCCTAAATCACACTGGACCAGGCGGCCTGGACACCCTCAGCCAGCTAGGCTGCCAGCCCCTGGAGAGAAGGCTCTGGCGAGACCCCAGAGAGAATCCCCACAAGAAATATATCGCGTGCTGACACTTTTATGACCCGGGTCTGCTTACGAAACACAGGCCGGTGCACAGCTCTGCTTTCCCTGGCCCAGCTTGACATCACATGCTCACCCCGAGGCTGCCACTTGGAGTCAGAAAAGCCCATATATTTCCCTTCTCAGATAGGCCTAGTGGTTCTAGTCAGGTGCGGAAAGCCAATAAATCACCAGCGTAGCCTCGCTGTATCTATCAGTCAGGAGGCTTGTCATCTTCGCAGCCTTGATCCACATGAAAGCCCGGAGCGGGCGGGCGGAGCAGGCGGGCGGGGCGGGCGGGGCGGGCGGCGCCCGGGACACCTGGTGCGCGCTGGGCGCGGGGTCTGCAAATGTTCACAGCTCCGAGGGGCCGAGGGAACCCACGCCTCCTCCCCTCTGCACGCGCTTCCTTTCGCTTTGAAGTCCCGGGGCTCAGGCTGGGGTTGAGCGAGGCGGGCCAGGCTTTTAATATGCACCTCACGTCCGTCTTCTTTGTAGCTACTTTGAGAAAAATGAGAGCTATACAGGAAGTGTGGGAAATCAAGGGGGTGACTTCGCTCTGCCCCAGTCGGTCTTGGATTTCCACCCGTGATCAAGAAGTGGAAACGAGAGGACGGGATGGGGGAGTGAACCCCACAAAGCAGAGGGGCCACCTAGGTAGGTCACTTTCTGATTGCGTTTGTTCCAGAGAACTCAATAGTGGGTGTCAAATTTGATGCACTTCGGTCAGATCTCATCTCTCGAATTCCCACCCTTTCAGATTTGAGTAGATTTGTTTGGGAGGGAATCCAAACGCCTACTGAGCAGTCAATGGGGGCATGAAATGAGCCAATACCTGTTATTGACCTCATACTACGTGGAGAAAAATCACAAAAAGATGAGAGTTACACTCTATTGTTTTCTTTTTAGTATTTTTATAGAATTTTTGTTCATTTCATATGATAATTCTTTTTTTTTTTTTTTTTTGTCTTTTCGAGACAGGGTCTCCCTGTAGCCCCAGCTGGCCTGGAACTCACTCTGTACACCAGGCTGGCCTTGAACTCACAAAGATTCGCCTGCCTCTGCCTCCCAGGTGCTAGGATTAAAGGCGTGCGCCACCACGCCCGGCGATAATTCTTAATTAAATGTAGACCCCCATCCCCCATCCATGCCCGGACTTACCCCCGTGGACCTCATGGATTCTGTCATATATATTAAGTCCTATCCTGTGAAGCATTTGTACCCAGATGTCCTTTGGGGTGTTCCAGCTGTGACTGGTGCATTCTGAGCTAATTCTGTACCCAGTATTCCCATATCGTTCCAAAGTGAGGCTCCCCAGAGGCCTACGTCTGGGTAGTGAGTCTGGTTTGGATGAGTTCCTTTCTTCAGAGGGCCCCTTTCTTGTCCCTGTTACATCTACAGGAGGGACACCACAGGGTGTTGGTCAGGAGACCCTGTGCTTCCCCCTGAGCTCCAGAGTTCTCTGGGATGACAAGGCAAGTGTTCACCTGCCTCTAGGACAGGTTCTGAGGCTTTTGATCTCCAGCTGTGCCTGACCCTCCTTAGGTACCACGTTCACCAGGGAGAGGAGCAGTGGAAGAACACTCCCTTAGCTGGCAACCTCTTTAAAACTCTCTTACTCAGTGGCCATCTCCTTTGTGAAAGCCCAGGAGAATCTGCTATCTCTCTAGGGTGCATCTTTTTCAATTGTGATAGGAGAGAGAGGAATACCACTGCTTTTCAATGGGGCTGTTGGGATCTGAGGCCAGGACGGTTCTTCATCCAGGGCTTCTAACATTGAATGCCAGCAGAACCCCCAGGTCTATCAGTCAAACTGGCTTTCACGCCTTCAAACATCCTGAGCTGGAAACAGTGACCCAGTCTCATTTCCAGTTAAGGAATCCTGGTTAGGGTACTAACAAAGTAACATTTATCAATTATCAAGCTAGTCAATGATCTTTCAAAATTTGTGTCATGTAAACAATCAAACCTGTTTACTCTATGTCATGGAGCATTTGTCAGTACATGACAACAACACAAAAGGTGAATATAGGAACTATTATTGCATGAAAAATAATAATCAGGGGCTGGAGAAATGTCTCAGCAGTTAAAAGCACTGGCTGCTCTTGGAGAGGACCTGGGTTCAATTCCCAGCACCTACACAGCAGCTAAAACCCTCTGTAAATCCACCTCTAGGGTGTTTGGCGCCCTCTTCTGAACCTCATGGACATTGCACAATACAGGTGCACTCACGGTACATTCATATACATAAAAGAAAAAAGAAAAAGAATAACTATAGCATATTGGTAGGCTGAAGGCATTGCAGGTACATCCTCCCATTTGATTTTGAAAGTATTAGCTGAGATATGTTTTAGTGTCTTTATTGTGTGTGTACGTGTGCATATGGAGGCCAGAGGTCAACCTTGGGTTTCACTCTCAAAATTCACCTACCATGTTATTATTTTATTATTTATTATGGGTGTATGTGCACATTGGCATGCATGGAGATCAGAAGACAACTTTTGAGAGTTGATTCTCTTCCTACCAAGTGAGTCCCAGGGACTAAACTCAGGTCATCAGGCTTGGCAGCAAATGTCTTTACATGCTGAGTGTTTTTGAGACAGGATCTTTAACTGAGATGTGGGACACACTGATTTGGTTAAACTGGCTAGGTAGTCAGATTCTGGGATCGGATTCCCTCCACCTCCTTAGAGGTGGGATTATGAACATGTGCAACCATACCTAGCTTTTTAAAAATTTTTTTTATTTATTTATTTTCGTATGTGGATGAATGTACTGTCTGCATGTAGGTTTGTGCACCCATGTTCTGCAATGCCACGGAGGTCAGAAGAGGGTGTCAGATTCCCCTGGAACTGGAGTTAAAGATGGTTCTCAGCCATCATGTGGGTGCCGGGGATCGAACCCTGGTTCTCTGCAAGAGCAGTTGGCACTCTTAACTGCTAGGCCATCTCTCCAGCCCCCATACCTAGCTTTTTATGTGGGTGTCAGTGACAGAAATTGGGTCTTCATGCTTCATGGCAAGCAGGATCTCTTTGGCAACTGAGTATCTCTCCCAGACTCTCTATTTTTATTTTTGATGGAAGACACAGATTGAAAGGATCAAAGATTTGTTCAAGACCATGCAACTAGAACTTAAACCCAGATCCTCTAATCATAAGATCCACGCACCAAATAGTATCTTCGGTTTACTGCTCATATGGGTACCTAGGCCAGTGCAGTCTCTCTGTATCCAAGCTCCATTAGACATTAACTGATAAATTGTAGCTTTGGGAGGTAGAGCCAGGGGCTTTCATCACACAGATCTAGGGACTTCTACAGGGGCCTCTTACAAGTCAGGAGGCTCCATCGTCTCCCTCAGCTGTGACTCAGGATTTTTGTTTGGTTTGGTCTACTGTCCCTTCTTTCATGGATCTCCTGTGAGAATGAAGCCTTCTTAGGGTCACTCATAGGTGCTGTTACTTACTTCTCCCTTGACTTTCTGCTGTCAACTGTACTTACAGACACACATGCATGTGTGAACGAAAGAGAGAGAGATAGAGAGAGAGAGAGAGAGAGAGGAGATTGATTGACTGATTGATTTAAGGTTGTTTTCAAGATTTCCAAAGTAAAAATACAGGAGAGCCAGTTAAATTTAAATTTGATATAAATGATGAAGCTTTTGCAAAAGTGATCCTGAATATGGCATAGAAAATATTTATATTTTAAAGCTACTCATTGATTCTGAAATCAAAGCTTAATTGAGTACCCTGTGTTTTAATCTGATGACTCTAACCAAAAATCATTACATTCAAATATTCATCAGCCTCCAAACTGCCAACAATGAGGCAGAGAGGGGGAATTAGAGACTTGGTCAGAGACCCCCAGAACCCAGCTCCCTCTGAGAGGCCCACCCGGCCTGCCCCTGGCATCCCCTCAGTCCCGGCTCCCTCTGGGAGGCCCACCCGGCCTGCCCCTGGCATCCCCTCTGCCCCAGCTCCCTCCGGGAGGCCCACCCGGCCTGCCCCTGGCATCCCCTCGGTCCCAGCTCCCTCCGGAGGCCCACCTGGCCTGCCCCTGGCATCCCCTCTTTCCCAGCTTCCTCCGGGAGGCCCACCCGGCCTGCTCCTGGCATCCCCTCTGTCCCAGCTCCCTCTGGGAGGCCCAACTCTGATTGTCCAGCCTGCACCAACATTAAGCTAGTCCTCCTTTCTTTTGAAATGATGCGCTTTCTCTGAGGACCCCGGTGCACTGTAAAAATGTTACTGAATTCCCACAACAAGAAAGGGGGGAATCCCAATCTTTCATCTTGATTTCTTTGCTCAAGAACTTTGCAAAATTCATATATTTTTTACACAAAAAACTAAAAACTCTAAGACAGAGTAGTCAAGGTTTCTATGATCTGGTCTTACCTACATCTCCCAACTTTGCCTGACACAATCTTGCTCACACCTCAAATTCTAGTTTAAACACTACCTTGACGTTCCCCAAACAACACCACACTCTTTGTAAAGCCTTTTCTTCTTCCTGAAGGTGGCTTCTTCTTTAAGGTGTTCTTATAATCATGTGCAGTTACACAGTCCTTATAAATATCTATCTTGGGGTCTTAAAAACATCATTCATTGTAACTATTTATATCTGCATCATCCCCTGTGAATTGAAATCCTTAAAGGTAGATTATATATGTATCAGAAGCCAAGCAAAATGTCCCACACAATTAGAAGTTCAATAAAATATCTGCTAATTGTTAAGCTACTTGAGGCTCTGGGGCCACTCAGCAGTACAGCACTCGCCTGGCATATGTAGGGCCCTGGCTGCAAGAAGAAGCCGTTCAATTACTTAGAAGCATTTCTTTTCCACTGATGGCTCTACACACTGTCTTCTAGTTCTCTAAATAGCATCATGATCTTTATTCTACACTATTTAATGCCGGTTTATTGCTGCTATTACTTAACACTTGCCTATCCTCATGCATTATAAATATTTGTCACCACCCCACAGACCCAGTAGAGGATACAGCACGCAGCAAATGGTGAAAGGTCCCATGTATGAACTCAGAAAGTAATACCAGTGTGTGTTCTTCCAAGCTGTGAGTTATCCTGACTCACTGGGCCGATGTTGCCTTGCCTGTAAATGTATTGCCTACATCTTCTTTAAAGGGCAATGAATTTAAAAATTTGCTTATCTGCTGTGATTTGTTAGTGAGTTGAACTTTCCCTGTTCAAGGTTCATGGCTTTGTTGTTGATTTTTTTTCGGGGGGGGGGGTACTAGGCATTAAACCAGGGCCTCACACATCTTGGCAAGCAGTCTACCACTGAAAGTTAAACCTGTTAGGAAATACCATTTGTTGAAAACCTCATACTGGCTGCTCAGCCCCCAAACTGGGAGCTTTCTTCATTTTCTCATTCAAGACACCAGAACAGCATTCCATGAAAGAAATGACACCTACAATTCAATTAATATTTCCCTGTATCCTTACTCAGTCGTGGCAACTGAATATTGACTGAGATGCCTCATGAATATTTCAGCTCTTGAATAGGTAGATGAATAAGCCAATTACCCACCCTAAGGTGGATGTGAAGGCCTACATAGATGGAAAAGGCTGCTACTCCCTGGGGAAAAGCAAGTTTGATGTCTGTGACTGAGCTGAGCCTCAGCCTTTCCTTATCTCGTATTCTAGCTGCAGCTTCCTGAGTCTCCTGGCCACCAGGCTGGAGCTACACTTTGGCATGCTTCTCCGTCTCACTGACCACTTATTTTCTTAGGCTCCATAGTCAATGTTTCTCTCTCTCTGTCTCTCTCTCTCTCATCTAGGCTCTAAATGCACACACCTGTACACACATGGAGCAGGGCATGAACTAAGAAAGTCTTGGTACTAAATTATACACGCACATCCACGTTCAAACATACACATACATAGACACATACATACCCATGTGTTGGTTCTTTAACCATGAAAAACTCTGGTTAACACAACTGTCAGGCAACAATTAGTCTGCCAGATGTTAGAGGCTCTCGTCAATGAATAGTTGGAAGAATGCAAAGCTTACTGTTTCCTGATTCCCTTCTGCACTTCTCCCATCTCCTTAGATAACCCCAGCAGGGCTAGCCCTGGCCATCACTTGGAAGTATTTCTTCCATACCTCGTTATGTACCTCGTCATCTTCATCATGTACCTCATCATCTATTCACTGTCAATATTTCCCTCTGCTGACTTTTGAATGTACACTGATTTTCATTTAGAAATATCTGGTAGTAGAAAGGAACGATGCTATCTCGGGTTTCCTCACCATCAGATTACTGTTATGAGATAATGTTAGTGGTGATGCACCTGAATGATCTCACTTCATCTCCCAATGGCTCTGTTGAATATCTATCAGCCCTACTCCATAGGTGGCAAAATTAAAGTATGTACAAGTGGAATGCTTTTTCCAAGATTGATCAGGAAGTGACAGAGTGGGGGATGAGCCGAGTGCATCCTGATTCTACATGATACTTGATGCTGGAAATTTCTTCAGGTTATTCAAGGATGGGGAGGTGGTCCTTGTACCTAGGAGTCACAAAATTTAATCATGAGCCCTCGCTACATGGGTGTGCTGACAGGGTGAAATCTGGGCTCCTAGTCTCTGAGACTCTTGGTATTCTCTCTGCTCTCTCCTCCACCACACAGCACTGCTCTGAGAATTATAAGAGTATCAGTACATGAGGGTGCTTTGTGAATTGCAAAGAACATACAGATAGGAGTTATTATTATTTCCAGCTGGGGTTGTCTGGGACTACATCAATGAGGGAATTATAAATGATTGATAAGACTTTATGTGGTATTTGTGATTTAAGGGGAGAACAAGTCCCAAGTCAAAAGACTCAAACTCTGTTATGGATTGTGTTATGGAACAGAGGGCTTTGGGCAAATGAATGAGGGTTGGGCCCAAATCCAAAGTATTAGCTTGACTTACTCGATTCCAGGATTAAGAAATACTTTTACATATTCATTAGTGTTTAGTTGTTTATTGAACATATTAAAGAAAATGAAAATATTTGGTAATATTTATTTGAATGCTTACCTTGTGTTGAGTATTGTTCTAAGTATTTTATATGCTTGCATTATTTAATCCTTTAACATTCCAGTGAGATGAAAGTCCATATGGACAATATAACTTTCCCCATTTTTTAAATGAGAAAAATGGGGGTCAGTGACATTAAGAAGGTATTTCTATGGTCACATTGCTAGTAAGTGGTACAACTTGGATTTGAACTAGTCGTTCTGATCCAAGTGACAGAGGAAACAAGGAATAGATACAAAAGAAGTGAAGAGGGAAAGGAAGGGACTTTTTCTGCATAGACTATTCTGGACTTGGAGAAGGGAACTGGACAGAAACAAGGAATTTTTAAATTAAATGTGTCCGATGGAATCAAAGCAAGATCTTGGGCCTCCTCTTCACCTATAGTTAGGCCATGTTTACCTGGCATCCAGGAATTACAATAGAGCCACTACCTCTGTGATGGGAATATAGACAGGGTGCTGTGGAGACCCAGGGGAAGGTGGGGTAGGGCTGGGTTAGGGAGCTTTCTGGTAGAGATCATGTACAGGTGAGCTTGAGAGAATCAATAGGATCTAGCCCCACACAGAGTCAGAGGAGATTTCATTACAAAGCAGAGGGCAACATGGGGGGAGGGAGAGAGGAGGGCAGTATTGCAGATGGGTATTGGTCACACTTGATAAGCCAAGAGGCCTGGGTATAATATGGGAAAAAACAGAGAGTCATACTTGTTTCTCAGTGTGGCCAAATTTATAAGTGAAATGATAAGCTCTGAGCAGAGTGGGAGGGTAATTTTGGTAGGTAGAGGACAGGGCTAGGTAAGAAGTGTGGTCATGATTCAATTCCACCTCTCCAGACAAGGAATAGTAGAGCTGTCAAGGAAGCTGAAAACAAATGGTTAGAAGGCATTTTTAGAAGCACTTAGTGAGGGAGTGCTGGGCATGTCTGGATTGCCACCTGGATTTTGCTTCTGTGTCTGCAGAGACCAAAGTCCTCTAACAGAGGAAATGGAGCACTTCAGAGAGATGCAGGTGAGAGTGATAAGAGAAAATCTGGGAAGCAATTAGGACTAGAAGTATTGATTTAATTTCTTAAAAGAAATGTTATTAACTCCTCTAAGGGGATATGAAGTTAGGCACTAGGCTTGGAAATCAGGACACGACTGACTATATAAGCAGCAGGATCAGACAGTATCCCAATCCCAGTCCCTTAAAGAAGCTCTGCCTCATAGTACATTCCAGATACGGGATTTTGAGGGGCTCTGTGGCACATCCACACTTAGGAATGCAGGCCACAAGGTTGGGTCTCCATCTTGAATGGGGGGGGGTTGTCTTCCTTAGGCACTTGAGCAAGAGAAGAGAAAGAAGAAAGAGGCACAGCAGGGCTTTGCTGTTTAGGACTCAGTGTTCCCACTCACCCACCTCCCCTTCTCAGAATCCATCCTAGGGTCGCACCTAACTTCCGGGGCAGGGAAATGACGGCCACAGTAGCACTTGGGGCAGGCAAATGATACTGATTCTGCTGCATGGCAGCCGAATATGGGGGTGATTAAATAAGGAGAGAGATGATGAGATCAATCAAGGAAGAGCTCACAGAGCACAAAGAAAGGGTGAAGGATCACACCCAGGGACACACTTTCTATAGGCAAAGGGTGAAGTCGGGGAAGAGCCCATGGTTGAAACTGAGCTCTGACACTAACAGAGATAAGAATCAATAGGGTCATTGGAGCCCAGGTAAGATTAGAGAGGACACACAGAAATCCCAGAGAGGAGCAGTAACATAAAGGTGTCCTCTGCATTGGACTATCACGAGGGGGTCTGGATGAAAGCAAAGGGGAGGCTGTTTGGGAAGAGGAAAGGGGGTCATCAAGAGAGGGCACAAGAGAAGGTACCAGTGCCAGGGTGAACGTGATTAAAGTATGGGATCTAGTTTATGAACTGTCCTAATCAAATGCCTTATTTTGTACAAATAATACAGTAACCATAAAAGAGGGGTCTGGAAAATGTTTTAGTAGAAATATTTCCTTGGAGTAAATATTTTTTTCCTTAAATATGATCCATCTAGATCTATATGTCTATTTTAATTATCATAGTCTGTACATTTCCAATTGACAATTTATTTAATATTTTCTATAATATTGTGAGATAAAGATGGACTGCCTAATCAAATTGTCAGATCTTCAGATGCTATGGCCAGGAACACAGCCCTTTCCCAGAGCATTCTAGATTGACTTTTTTTTGTCTCAAACAAAAATTCAGAACAGCAGTTTACTTTTACTTCAAAATATTATTGCAGATATTAAATAAATTGGGAACTGGAAATGTATTGATTATGATAAATTGAAATGGACTTTTCATTGTGAAATGAAAAATGTTGCCTGATTAGTTGAGGATATTCTTTTTTAATTTTACTTATTAATTTTATTTTATGTGCATGAATGTAGTGCCTGCATGTATTTAAGTGCACCTGTGTCATGCAATGCTGGTCAAGTCAGAAGAAGGTGTCAGATTCCCCTGAAACTGGAGTTAAGTATGGTTCTTAGCCACCATGTGGGTGCTGGGAATCAAACTCCAGTCCTTTGCAAGAGCAGTCAGTACTCTTAACTGCTGAGCCCTCTCTCCAGCTCCAAGTTGAGGGTGTTCTACAGAGTGGTAGTGTCATGAGCTGGAGAGGGAACCTCAAGTGAAATTATTGTCACTGGATAATGGTGCTTGGATTAAACTGGTAACCCAACATTTGTGGTTTCTTCATGTTGTAAAAGGTAAAGAGAAAAGATTGCAAGTGTAGCTGTGTGGCCCAAGATTGAGCTAAAGCAGTGGCTGACCTCCTGAGGGGTTGGTGAGCATGAGTATTTATTTGATGTTGATAAAGGTCAGTCATGAATGAAACAGTGATCAGACCTGGAGGAGAGCCAGCTGGGAAGAGAAGATCTGTTAGTTGACAGAAGAGACCACTTTCCACCAATGATAAGGACACTCTTCTGAAGGGTAACCCAAGGTATATCTTGAAACACTTCTATGACCAGAGTGACGATTTCAGAACGTGAAAGAGCACAACCAACTATTAAATTCCATTGTCCATTGTTCCTCCATTTAGCATGAATAAATGAGAACTGCTGAGTTCTCATTTATTTATTTTATTTTTTTTTGTATTTTTGGTATTTTTGAGACAGGGTCTCCCTTTAGTCCCAACTGGCCTGGAGCTCCCTATGTAGACCAGGCTGGCTTTGAACTCACAGAGATCCGCCTGTCTCTGCCTCCCGAGTGCTGGGATTAAAGGCATGCACCACCACGCCTGGCTCTGAGTTCTCATTTAAACAGCAGCTGGTAAACTTGACCTTCAAAACCTTGAAGCTACTGAGGACTGTGGTTTTTTGACTCAAAATGTACAGAAACTGATGCTGGAACACAGTGTTCTATCTGTGTCTTTACACTGTAATTCTTTCTAAAAATATTTTATTTATTATATCTATCTTATGTGTCTAAGTATTTTAACTGCATGTATGTAAGCATGCCTGGAGGCCAGAAGAGGACATTGGATCCCCTGGAACTGGAATTACAGTCAACTGCTAGCTGCCACGTGGGTGCTGGGAATTAAACCCAGGATCTCTGGGAGAGCAGCCAGTGATCTTAGCTGGTAAGCCATCTTTCCAACCCTTACACTGTAATTCTTTAACTTTCCTTTCAAGATCCCTTTTTGAAATTGATGAAAACACATGTTCTCTGGGCTGGAGAGATGGCTCAGCTGTTAAGAGCACCGACTGCTCTTGCAGAGGACCTGAGTTTGATTCCCAGCACCCACATGGCAGCTAAGAACCATCTTTAACTGCAGTTCCAGGGGAATCCGATGCCCTCTTCTGACCTCCACGGCATTGCACGACATGGGTGCACCAACCAACATGCAGACAGTACACTTATACACTAAAAAGTAATAAATAAATTTTAAAAAAAGAAAAAGAAAATCATGTTCTGGGAAAAGGAGGCCCTTTCTATTTTCTTACCCAGAATCCCCCTCCATCAAACTCTTGGTTCTCCAAGAAAGAGCTACTGCCACATAATCTTCACACTTCATTATTAGGTTTGGCTTTGGTTAATATCTGCTAATGATGTGGACAGAGGTGATAACTGCATATTAATGTGGTTCACAAAGGAGCCAAATTGAAAGCTGTTGCAAACTCCAGTGGTGACAGCAATAAAGTAGAACTCTGAGGAGGACTGAATAACAGCTAGAGAGCAACAAAAGGAGGTGAAACCACACATGTGAAGCTGCCACTCGAAGGGAAAGAAACAGAGAGGGGACTGCTCAGAAGGGGTAGCCATACAGAAATCAGCAGTCAGCAGAGGAACCACAGCATGAAGTGAAAAATCAAATGCAAAACACCTTTGCCAGAGGAAGTTGAGGAAAATGTTGTAACTTCATTGACCTCCTTCCCCATCCTCCACCTTACACTCATAATAGTCTGGTCTAAAAAGTCAGCAAATCCAAACACAGAGAGGTAGAATATTGTGAAAATGGCTGTATGACTGATTTATAGGTTCAATAAAATTCCAATGACATTCTTCATATGACTAGAAAAAAACAAGCCCAAGATTAATAAGGAAACAACAACAAACCATGGCTAGCCAAGGCAATCTAAAGTAGAAAGAACACTGAAGGAGATTCCACAATAGCTCACCTCAAATTATACTATAGAGTTATAGTGACAGGTACAGTTCGATGCCACAAAAAACTTAGACATGCAGATTAATGATATTTCTATTGAATAGAGGGCCCAGAAATAAACTCACATGGCTATGGCCACTTCATTTTTCATGGTGAGGTAAAAATGTATACGGGGAAAAGTATGTTCAACAAATAGTACTTGAAAATGGATAATCATTGACAGATGAATGAAATTAGATATATATCTCTTGCATGACACAAAAATTAATTCAAAATAGATCAAAGACAATAATTTAGGCCATAGAAAGCTGAAAGTGATAGAAGAAAATATAGAGAAAACAGTTTAAAATAGAGATATAAGCGAGATCTTTTTTTTTTTTATTTTTGAGACAGGGTCTCCCTTTAGTCCCAGCTGGCCTGGAGCTCACTCTGTAGACCAGACTGGCCTTGAACTCACAGAGATTCGCCTGCCTCTGCCTCCCAAGTGCTAGTATTTTTATTTTATTTTATTTATTTCTGTATGTGTATCAATGTACTGTCTGCATGCAGGTCTGTGCACCCGTGTCGTGCAATGCCGCGGACTTCAGAAGAGGGTCTCGGATTCCCCTGGAGCTGGAGTTCTGGAATTGGAGTTTCAGACGGCTCTCGGCCGCCATGTGGGTGCTGGGGATTGAACTCGGGTCCTCTGTAAGAGCGATCGGCACTCTTAACTGCTAGGCCATTTCTCCAGCCCCCCCAAGTGCTAGTATTAAAGGCATGTGCCACCACTCCTGGCTAAGCAAGAATTTTTTGACTAGGACTCCAATAACATAAGAAATAACCCAGCAAATATCATTAAATGAAATTAAAAAGCTTCTATGTGTCAAAATAAAGTGTTAATAAAGTGACAGCTTATAGAATGGGAGAAAAATCTTTATTGGCTATACTTCTTGTCAGATTATTAATATCCAGAATGTGCAAAGAACTCAATAAACTAAGTAACAAGAGAGTAAACAAGCAACCCAATTCAAAAATTGGCTAATGAATTGAATATAGCGCTCTCAAAAGAAGAAATACAAATGGCCTATCTGGGGCTTTATAAAATGTTCACTGTACACATGTAGTAACTGATGGAATGGTTTCTTGGCCTTCATGCCAGGAGAATTGAAGACCTTTCTTGATGTACAGATGTATACATGCATTGTCACAGGGGCTTTACTTAAATCTGAAAATGTAGGAAGATCCAGTTTGAAGTAGGGGTTCTTAGCATCCCTCAGGGCACAGCATGGGAGGCATGGGATTTCTCTTATCCTGCCCCAAGAAGGATCAAGTAATGTGACCCAGGCACATGATGCTAGGCAGAGCAGGAGTATACAGTGGGGTGAAACTGGGGGTCTGGAATTGGCTCTGGGAGATGACATCATCTTGCTTATAAAAGTGAGTTGTACCAGGCAATAAATCAAATTCTCCATTACCATCATTATACAGAATTCTTGGCCATTATTTTGCATGCATACAGGCTGAAGCAGGCCTGGATTTCGAGTATCAGTGGCTAGTGGGGTTGGACGGAGTTCTATCAGACCACCAGCCTGGTAAGCTAGCATGGGGTTGGATGGAGATCTATCAGGTCACCACCCTGTGAATTGAATTGTGAGTGGGCGTAGGCTGAAGATAGGCCATCAGCCATCAGCCTGAAAATCCTGTCCACAGACCAGCAGTCTTTGGGCAGGTGGGAAAGCACAGCCGAACAGGAAGTGCTCTGTTTCCTAGGCTAAGGACCTGAGTTTGAAGTACTTCTCGGGTTGGGTTACAAAAGTAATCAACTGACCTCTGTGCTGATGGGTCAGTTCCCCACAGTGACTGCAGGCAGCCACTGTGCTCCCCTTCCTTTAGCTCATAGCAAGAGAAGTTTCCTACATGAAAACCACTCAAATGGCAATTGTCTTAAAAGTTCAGCTTCTGCCTTTGCAATAAAATATTCTGATCAAAGCCATTTAGTGACAAAGGGTTTATTGTAGCTCACACTCTGGGTTATAGTCACCACTGCAGGAAATTATAGCTGCAAGACCTGGAGACAGTGTGTGCATTGCACCCAAGGTCACGACACAGGACAAACATGCTTATACACATTTTAACAGGCTTAATCAAGCATACATGCTTGAGCTTAGCTACTTTATCCATTCTTGCACAGTCCAGAATTCCCCATCTAATGATGGTGCTATCCACAGTGGGCAGATCTTCTCACATTAACCAAGATAATTAAATTATATAATCCCCACAGACACACCCACAGGGTAACTGTGGAGTCTAGACAATTCTTCACTGAGATTCTCTTCCCAGGTGACTCTCGATTGTATCATGTTGACAACTAACCATCACAGTAATTAACAGGAGAACAGATAATAAGCTGTGATATATTCATAATAAGAGTACTACTGCATAATTAAAAAGAATGAATTATTGACAGATGCTACACCATTCATGGGTCTTACACTTGAGTAAAAGAAGCCAAATATATTTTTAAAGAGTACAGCCTGCGTGATTCAATTTAAAAAAAAATTCTAGGAAGTCAAACTAATGGGCAGTGGCAGAGGGTAGATCAGTGCTGTGTGGAGATAGCAGGGAGGGTCAAGAAGAAAGCGATACAAAAAGTCTGACGGAAATTTTGAGAGTGATGGATATATGTTGATTATTTTAATTACAGTGCTGATTTCACGGGCATATACAAATGTCAAAACTTATCAAGTCATGTACTTTAACTATGTGCAGTTTACTGCATGTCAATTATACTTTAATAAAGATCTTGAATAAAAAGTGAATGCCAGCTAATGACAAGGACTTTCAAACAAAGTAACCAAAGAACCCCAAGAGCTAAAGTTGCATGGCTAAAGTTGCCTGGGAATTCTTAACTGGAATTGAGAATCAAGTTCTGACTGCCACTTTTTGCCTGAGTTCCAAGTGTATCATTGATAAAATGGGAGTAGTCATCTCTTTCGCTTGGTTAACTCCCTCAAAAGGATTGCTGTGCAGAACTAAAGCACTAATGCATGTGAAAGAGCTCTGCTGTCTCCAGCACACCACACAGTGTGAGCTACTGGGTGAGTGGCTACACACCATCTGCCCAATATGCACACTCATGCCAGCTTAAACTCTAATAGCCCTATGTAAAATGTAATTAATTGTACAAGTTACTGGAATAGCACTGAAACCCAGTATTCAGGGCATGACACATCCTAAATACATAACAGATTTTGGAATAAATCCATTTCAGCCCAAACCAGAACGCAGGAAACAGACAGATGCCTTCACACATTTGCCAAGTGAGGGAGACCCGCCCAAAGAAGGAAGCAGTCCAGGGCACAGGAATGCAGCCAGTATTCAGCCTAAAAAGTGTTTACTGTGAGTGCCTGTTTCAGGGAGTGATGACCCCCAACATGGCAACCCTGAGATGCTGAGAAGCTTTCTCCATTGAGAGCCATACTTTCTTGGAGATCAACTGTTTTTCTCTTTGCCTCTCACAGTGACCAGGCAGAACAAATCCTATTCATTTAATTACAGTGACAAATGATGGAGAAATAAATAAGTATTAGTGTCATTCTTTTTCCATTCTCACCATTGATATCGTCATTTGTCTTATCCTAACTCAGAGCTGGTATTTACCCCATAATTTGTATTTGCTTTAAATGATTGGACCCCCACCACCACCACGAAGATTCTCCAGGATCCTTGAACATGTAGGGACCATTGTTGGAGCTCAACCAAGAGAGAGGCCCGTGGTTTGGGATGAGCTTGGCATAGTTGTGAGCTGTGCTTCATAAAGGCAGGCAGCACTCTCTGAACAAGCTAGGCTGAAAGGAACACTTTGGAAGCAAAGCTGGAATGCTGAGAAATGGCTTAGCTGGGAAGAAGGAAGGCATGGCCCAGGCAGGTGTGTTGGTTGAGGAAAGAAACAGAACTTGAACAAAACATGGAAAGAAGTCAGAACAAGGTGAAAAGGAGTTTTCTGCAACGGATAACTCATAATTTGTCAGGGACCAAACAAATATGGGGCTGGGCCTTCTTTGTTAAATATATTTTGTTGAGTTTTTGTGGATTTCATATAGTACATCTTGATCATATTTATCTCCCTTTCCCATATGTACCACCCACAGAGGACTTCATGCAATTCGTCATATATGTTAAGGCCTATCAAGTCAAGCTTGTGTGCCCAGATGTGAGTTGAAGATCAACACTCCCTCACCCAAAAGTAATCAGCCAGCAATAGTTCCGCACCAAAGGTTGTGACCTCCCGCCCATTTCCCCAGAGCTGTGCTGGTTTTTGTCTGATTGAACTTGCATGGGTCTTGTGCATGCTGTCACCATTGTTGCAAGTTCATATGAGAAAGAGCCCAGGAACCTGTAAGACCGTGTTTCCTTATGGTCATAAACCTCCTCCCCTGGCTCTTATAATCTTTCCATCCCTTATTCTGCAATGGTCCCTGAGCCCTGGGGGGTGAAGTTTGTGACACTATTGACCTTCAAACAAGAGCACTTGAGCCAATGGGAGATGAGTTTTTATCAGTATTAAAATGGCAGATTCCAGACTTGTGTAGTGGGGAGTGGCTCTGAATGCTAAATGAACCCCCCTAAATAAAATACTACTATTAATTCTTTGAGAGTTTCATACAATGTGTTTGGCCCATAGTCACTCCCACCCTTCCCCCAACTCCTCCCAAATCGACTCCCACCACCCCACCCTTCCCAACTTTAAGACCTCTATTATTTTTATAACCCATCAAGCCCCATTTGTGCTACTGCTATATTCCTGCATGTGAGATCATCTTCTGGAGCACGGCTGACCTATCAGGGGCTACATCCTTAAGGAAAACTAACTGACTGACTCTCCCTCCTCCAGATACTGTTGATTATCCATAGCTCCTCAGTTAAGGCTTGGGGCTTATGAACCCCTTCCCTTTACATGCTAGAATGTTGATTGACTTGATACTGTGCAGGCAACAGCAGGTGCTTATGGGTTCAGGACTACAGCAGTCCTGCTGTGTCAGAAGGCATAGCTGCAGTCTGGTCCTCCCTGACTCCTAATCTTTCAGGTCCCTCTTCTGAGATGGTCCTTGAGCTGTGGCAGAAGGGGGTGTGACATGGATATCTGCTGTAGTCTTGGCAGAAGGGGTGTGACATGGATATCTGCTGTAGTCTTGGTGGAAGGGGTGTGACATGGATATCTGCTGTAGTCTTGGTGGAAGGGGTGTGACATGGATATCTGCTGTAGTCTTGGCAGAAGGGGTGTGACATGGATATCTGCTATAGTCTTGGCAGAAGGGGTGTGACATGGATATCTGTTGTAGTCTTGGCAGAAGGGGTGTGAGATGGATATCTGCTGTAGTCTTGGCAGAAGGGGTGTGACATGGATATCTGCTGTAGTCTTGGCGGAAGGGGTGTGACATGGATATCTGCTGTAGTCTTGGCGGAAGGGGTGTGACATTGATATCTGCTGTAGTCTTGGCGGAAGAGGTGTGACATGGAGTGCTCAGCAGCAGAGGAGAGCTACTTGGTCTGAGTTTCTGTGTTAAATGAGGAGTGCTCTGAGTGCTGCACTAATTTATGGGTATAGAGATAAGAATTTAGAAGGCAGTTTGATATTCTGTCCATTTTGCCGAATAATTGTCGTAGGTTCACCTCTGGGGCCTGTGGGCTCCCCAACCATGGGTTCTTCCTCAGATTTATAGTTCCAGGCATGTATTTCCTCCTGCAGAGCAGGCCTTAAATCCAATCAGAAACTTCTTTACATGAACTCTCACAGGGCTCAGAACAGAGCTGGCCCATGTGCAGCTGGCCAGGCTCGGCGAAAACACGCTCCATGGTGTCTCCATAGCACCTTGGACAAAGCCACCGTGGTCATGCAGGTGATACTGGTTTTGCAAGATGTCTGTGCCCAGTTATGGGATAGTCTAAGTTCTTTAAGTCCTGCAGAGCTTCAATTTGAAATATCAAAAGTGCTAACCCCATTCAACACTGGATATCCTTTTATTTTACGCTGGGAATAGTCCTTCTTTTGAACCAAACCTCCATTCCTCGCTTGGAATGCATGTGCCCATGAGACATGTGGCAGAGGTGGCCCAGGGGACACTGGGTAATCACCTTGCTCCTTCCTATATGGTCAAATTCACTCAGTAAGAAACAGTTGAAATTTTTTTCTGTGTGGAATATAATTGAAACTCATAAGAGATTTCCACAACATCAACCCAAGTTTTCTCCTTGGTACTTCAGGCCGGACCTCTCACGAGTCTCAGTAGAAGGATCCAGTTACCTACCCCTGGCAGAAGGACAGCCCATCATAGTTTTATGTGGGATTTTTGGCAATCTATCAGCTCCTTTCCTCATCAGTTCTGAACTTCATACTACTAATAGACTACAATTTCTTAATGTTAAGAGAGTGTATCCCAGGAACATGAAGATATGCCATTAGGGAGACAAAGTGCTTATCTCTAATGGGACATTTTATCAACCACCCTACCCCCTCCAAGGCTCAGGGAACATTTTAGAAGATGAGGCAGAAGGAATGCAAGAGTCAGAAGATGGGGGAAGAATACCATGAGATGATATTTCTGACATGGCCATCACACTCATGAATTTATAGCAGGTGTGGTTAT
The DNA here is from genome assembly GCA_009823505.1 of Rhizomys pruinosus. NCBI lineage: Eukaryota > Metazoa > Chordata > Mammalia > Rodentia > Spalacidae > Rhizomys > Rhizomys pruinosus. Next base: position 3,478,862 of record VZQC01009467.1, on the reverse strand, counting down.
CGGCAGAAGATCAAGCCAGCCAAGATTCTGGCATAGACAGAAGAGGTGCTCTCCAGGTTCCCGCCCTTTAAGGAGGAGCTATTAGGAGCCGACAGATGCTAGGTGAGGGGGAATCATCTTCTCTGAGGGGAACCAGTAGCTCCCCCAGGCTCCAGTTGACACCCTGCACCTATGCAGAGATGCTCAGCTCTAACTTAGCAGGTTATCAAAAGAGAAGACATAGATTTAGGAGGGGGAAATGTTAGAGGGAATATAGGAAGAATGGGGTGGAGGGGGGGTTAGGTTGGACATGATAGGGTTTCATTGTATACATACATGAAATTCTCATGGACAAAGAAAAAGTATAATAAAACTCATAAAATCTGCCACATTCTCCCAAGTAATAAACTCTTGATAATGATTTTCAACTAAATTGCATTAAATACTTTAAATCTCTTATTTCATAATTAAGCACTAGATAATTCTACAGGTAGATGGCATCAGTGCCAATTCCTGTTTTACTGTATGTTATCATTGGGAGAGACTGGGTGATAATTGCATAGGAATCTAACATTTTTTCACATGAAAAGAAATTTAATTAAAAATTAAAATAAGTTTTATTTTTAAAAGATACCGTAGGGCAGTTACTTATCTACTGCATCAGCCTTGATAGAAACATAAACTATCAACTGAAATTTGGTGAAGTGAGAAGAAAAGCTCTATAGATGGTGTTGAGTGTGTCTGTTTGGAGTTCACAACTTTGCCACAGATAGTTTTAGAGTCATATGATGCAGTAGCTTTGCCATAACATACCTCGTGCAGGATTTGCCCATGGCCTTACACAGTGACTTGTTATATTTGGACTGAAGGGGCTCATCCAACAGTCCCAAGAGCTGAGAAGGGTGTGTTTAGCAGAAGGACCCCAAAATTGCTTCTAATTCACATTGCAGCCTGCTTAAGAGTCACATCTAAGTTTTGTGTCACGTGAATCTTATACGATAAGGGGTAGCCTCATCAAAGAAAAATAATTTTAAAATAGCTTACCTCATGGAGCTGGGCATGCTGGTACATACTTTTAATCCTAGCACTTGGGAGATAGAGACAGGTGGATCTTTATGAGATCAAGGCCCACCTGGTCTGTGTTTAGGGAGACCCTGTTTCAAAACAAACAGGTACTTTACACCTGCAAATGTACATAAAGTACATGAAGAACATTTTGCAAGGCTCTCCCTCGCCCTGTGTGTGTGTGTGGGGGGGTGCAGCTGAAGTCTAAGCCTCTTAGCTGGATGGTAACTTGCCTCTGCGTCTATGCTTTGCTGTATATATGTATCTGGTAGTGGGTGCTGAAGTGATATACTGTCTTTTCTGCCAGATGTAGCTATCTGCATTTTTCCATCCTGCATTTCATTTGATAGCTTCCTGCCCAAATTTTCCAGTCTCTCTGGGTCTGTATCTATTTCTTCATTCTGGCTGGAATTTAGAGCAGCTCATAGTGAGATATTTTGGGGTATTCAGACAATGGGTTTGGCCCAGGGACATGGAATTTCCTGAGAGACCTTGGGCATCTCTGGTGAGTGGCTGGGATAGACTGAGCAATGATTCCCAATGCTGGAGATGAGTCGTACCAGTTTGTGCCAAGAGCCTTTCAGAGGGGATCATGTGGAATCCATCAGTCCCAGACCTACTCATTAGCTAATGTAAAAGGAGCCAAGTCTGGTGACTAGGGTTCATAGCCAAGAACAAAGGTACCACATGCCCCAAGCCAGCCAAGAATGCAGATAGGGAGTCCCATACCCTCAAAGACTCTTCATACCCCCACCCGTCTTCTGAAAAGTTCTCTGGATTTGTTAGCACTTGCACATATTCACAAGAAGAATATGACTGCAAACAAGATGAAACTGACTACCAAGTGGCTGATTTTACTTTCAGGCTCATGATCCTTTGAAAGCATTCTGCATTGATGGTAATTTCTAGATTCTAAATACTCCTGCCTTCCTCTTGTCCTATTACTTCCATACTTTAGAGTCAGCTTGTTCTGAAGTCCAGTGGGCTTCTACATGCCCCGACCTCCTTCTTTCTTCCCTCACACATCTCCTTGCCTCTGGTGGCCATTTTCCTGTCAGCCTTGTCACTGATTTAACTCTCAGACTAAGTTCTCCTCATGCAACAATCGCTTCATTACACAAAACTCTGAACTCTCATTCCATCTTACTGTTATCTCTAATTTAATGCCTAACTTCTCTATTGAACTAGAAGCTTCAGTTATCTAGTCCAGAAAGTTTATCTATTCCATTGTAACAAACTACCCAAAATTTCATGTTTTAAAGCAACAATAGGATTATAGGATGACTGGGCTCAACTGGACAATCCTTTTTGCTACAATCTTACTTGGCGCTTCAGTCATCTAGGAGATGGACAGTGTTTGCCTGTCGAAGGTAGCTTATCTATGTGGTTGATCTTAAGAATGGGCTATTGACAGAGATCCCTGGGATATGTTATCATTACTTTTCTTGTTACTGTGACGAAATACCTGACAGAAGCACCTTAAGAAAGGAATATTTTATTCTGGATCCCATTGGAAGTCGACCATGGTGGGGCAGGCATGTACAATGGAAGATGAGGTGGCTGGCCACGCTGCATCTGTAGTCACAAAGCAGAGAGAGACGGATCCTGACATTCCACTCGCTTCTCCTTTTTACTCAGTTCAGAATCCCAGCCTAGGGCATGGTGCTGCCGATATTTAAGGTGGATCTTCCCATCTCAATAAGCCCAATCCAGAAACTCCCCTACATCATACCCAAAGGTTTGTCTCCTAGGTAGTTCTGTCAAGTTGGCAGTCAACCATTACCTGCAGGGCTTCTGTCCTCCCTATGCCTTTCCACGTGGCTTGGACTTACCACAGCACAGGTACTGCTCAGCCCAAGAGGAAGATAGCGGAAACAGCAGACGATGTAGTGTCTTACATCAAAATCCCAGAACCTGCTCCCTTCTGCTAGTCCAAATAGTTACAAATTCAAGAGCAAGAGAACCAAACTGTACTCACTAAGGCAATGGTGTGTTTACACAGGGAAGTACACTCTGAAGCACTGACTAGGTCTGTCTTCTCCCCAGCATTTGGCTTCCCGCCTAGCCACTAAGAATTGGCACTTTGTCCACTAGACCAAAAGCCTGCTCTCGTCCAATTCTTTGTTCATAATGTAAGCCTTATTCTTTAGACTATGTGGGCTGACTTTTGATGGTTCGCCAGAAAAAAGAGTAATAACTGCAGCAATTTATTGCTTACATGAGATATTTACTAAAAATCAAAGATACTGATGCAACAGCAACAGTGTAGGCGTGGCCTGAAGGGAAGTGACTTTGCAACAGATCATCAGATTCTCCCTGAAAATGTGCCCTGTCTCCATTACTGCCACATTATACCCAGCCACCAAAGAACAGCAAAGAACGCAGTCAGAAGCTAGAGTTTTGTTCTCAGGTGACATAAACATGAAACTTGTCCATTCTGGCTGGCTTCTTTAAGCTGACTTTAAAATTTTTACAGAACTTGGTGAATGTGAGTGGACGTTTTGCCTGGTCACTCAGTTATTGACTAGAGAGAAAATGAAAGGAGAAGAGAAGAGAGGAGAGGAGAGAATGGGTGAAAGGGAGGGGAGAGGAGAAGGAGAAGAAAGTATGAGGAGAGAAAGGGAGAAGGGGAGAGGAGGGAAGGAAAGAGGAGAAAGAAAGAGAACAGGGAAGTAAGGAAAGGATTTCCAATCAAAGAAAGAAGCTGAGGAAATGCCCGTCTTCAACTTGTTGAAGCAGGAGTGAAGACTGTGTGTGTATGTGTGTGTAAGAGAGGGAGGTGTAGGGAGAGAGAGAGAAGAAGAAGAGGAGGAGGAAGAGGAGGAGAAGGAGGAGGATTATTTTCTTTTTTTAATATTTTTTTATTAATTTTATTTATTTCTGTATGTGTACGAATGTACTGTCTGCATGCAAGTCTGTGCACCCGTGTCGTGCAATGCCGCGGAGGTCAGAAGTGGGTGTCGGATTCCCCTGGAGCTGGAGTTCTCCTGGAATTGGAGTTTCGGACGGTTCTCAGCCGCCATGTGGGTGCTGGGGATCGAACCCGGGTCCTCTGCAAGAGCGGTCGGCGCTCTTAACCGCTAGGCCATCTCTCCAGCCCCGGAGGAGGATTATTTTCAAAAGGAAACTGAAAACATCTGCATTCATTTAATCCATACAATGGTGCCCTGGGTAGGTTTTCCACTGAGGAGATGACAGAATAGCTACCACGAGTTTACCCAGGATTCAAGCTCTGGTCTGTAGACCTCAACCAAGAAAATCAGAAACAAGGACTAGAGCAAGTGCCATGCAAAATTTTTTTTTTCTATTCACTGTCACCAAAGGATGGGGAGGGGTGGGTGTTTTAGTTTGGTTTCTATTTCTGTGATAAAACACTCTTACCAAAACCAACTTGGGGAGGCAAGAGTGTTTCGTCTTACAGCTTACAGTTCATCATGAGGGGAGCCAGGGCAGGAGCTGAGGATAGGAGCCCAGAGGGAGGAACTGAAACACAGATCATGGAGGAATGCTGCTTACTGGCTTGCTTTTCTGGCCAGTGCTCAGACTGATTTCTTTTGTAAAAACTAATGAATTAACTTTTATTTTATCTATATGAGTGTTATGCCCATGTGTATGCAAGTGCACCCATGTCATACAATGCTCACGGAAATCAGAAGATGGAATTGGAGTCTCTGGAACTGGAGCTATGGATTATTGTTAGCTACCATGTAGGTACTGGGATTTGAACCTGGGTCCTCTGCAAGGCAGCCTGTGCTCTTAACCACTGAGCCATCTCTCCAGCCCCTCAGCCTGCTTTCTTATACAATCCAGATCTATCTTCCCAGGGATGGCACTGCCCACAGTGGGACGAGACCTCCCATACCATGCACCAATCAAGAAAATGCCTCACAGACCTGCCCGCAGGCCAACCAGATAGAGGACATTCCCCAGTTGAGGTTCCCTCTTCTCAGGGTGTCAAGTTGACAACTGAAGCCACTAGCACAGTGGGGGCAGGGGTTGCACAAAGGAAAAGACTCTTGCCATTGCTTCTGTGGACAATGATAAAGAGGGTCCCTGTCTTGCTTTTCACAAACAGGAGGAAGACTTCCAGGGGCCAAAGTCTGGGAACAACTAAGAAAGGAAGGCAAGTGCTTGGCTCTGATGTGCACAGAGACAAGAAGGGGGAAATGAGGGGAAAGAGCCACCTGACACACTCCCCTTGGCATTAGATGAAGACATTCAGAAGTTCTAAGCACCAAAGGAGGCAATCTTCTCAAGTAATGGAAGCTGTACTTAACTGTGAAAATGAAAACACAAAACAATAAGAGAATCCACAGAGTTTGGAGTCCTTTTTTTTCTTTCCAGATGAAAATTGATTTATTCTTTTAAAAATTTTATTGACTCTGATAATTTCATAAAATGTATTTGATCACATTCTTTCTCCTTCCCCAATCCTCCCAAATCCACAACCCCTAGCCCCTTACCACCCAACTTTCAACTTTACATCCTCTTTTTAAAAAAAAATAAACATCAAGCATAATTTGTGTTACCTCAATACTCATGGGTGTGGGACATATGCAGGATATGGTTGATTTGCCTCAGGTCACACAATTAAAGAAGACTGATGCTCCATCTTCCAGCAGCTATTAGCTGCTAATAGTTCCTCAGCTAGGAATGGGACTTCATGCCCATCCACCTGCTCCATGCTGGGATTTCATCTGGCTTGCCTATGTCTTCTGCATGCTCTCACAAGCACTATAAGTTCATATGTGTAACTGTCCTGTTGTGCCTGGAAAACATGGATCTTATGGTCTTTTCACCCCTTCCTTCCCAATGATTCCCGAGCCTTAGGAAGAGAGAATATGATGTAGATGTTTCCTTTAGGGCTGAGCACTCTGCCATCTCTTATTCTTTGCATGTTGACTAGTTGTGAGCCTCCATGTTAGTTGCCATCTATTGCAAGAAGCTTCTCTGGTGAAATTTAAGAGATGTACTAAGTCTAAGAGATAGCAATAAGTCATTAGAAGTTGTTTTGATATTGTACTATTTAGGAGAATATGAGTAGTAGATCTCCCTTAGGACCTATTATGACCTATTGAGGCACAGGTGCTTGACCCTGATAATGGTGCCAGATATAAGTTCCATCTTGTCAAGTGGTCCTTAAATCCAATCAGAAAGTGTTTATGGTTACCTCCATAACATTTATGACACTGTGTGCATCGGTGGGCATATGCTGCCAGGTCAGGTGTTATTGTAGCTCACAGGCCTCGCAGCTAGGTAAAGTTGATAGTTATTCTCTTTGTGTAGTAGGTATAACACCTTCCAGTGCTATGAAATCTAGGCAGTAGGGATGAAGCATTGGGGCAATATGCTTTCTTCTTGATTTCTCCATGTTTGTTCTATGACTCACACTGTTGAAGAACAATTGTTGAATAACAATAAGGCCAAGTTCTGGAGGGTAACAAAGAGCAATGGCAACCAGCTGTACTGCTTGGGGCTCTATGGGACTCCACTGGCCAACAACTCCAAACGAGGTAAAGCATTCCTGGCAATGCACTTTTCAGTTGCTAGCCTGTGTTGTTTGGTAGGAGCACTGCTCTGCCATTAAAGGGTAACAGCTGGATCTCTATCTGGTAGGGGCGCTGTTCCTCTGTTACAGGGTAATGGCTGGATCTCTATCTAGTAGGGACACTGTTCCTCTGTTGCAGGGTACAGCTGGATCTCTATCTAGTAGGGGCACTGTTCCTCTGTTATAGGGTGACTCTTCTTAAACTCTTTTTAGGTGTGTATATATTTGAGGAAACTTCTACAGTAGTAGGTTTACATACAGCTTTTCAAAAGGCCCTTAGTTTTAGTTATGTCTCCCTGAACACCCTCCTCTGACCTGCCCTTCCATCCTCTACCTCATTTAACCTTTCCTGTTCCATTACTCCTCTTTCTTCCTTTATAGAGCGATTTTTTTCTCTTTTAACATGTTAAGGATATACTAGAAGAACTTGGTAGCCCCCATGGATGGTGGAGAACCATCCATGTCTTTTGCAGACAATGCAAGATTTTCTGAAATGGACATGAATTCCAGAGCTTACCTGAGCCTTCAGACTGGCCTGGGAAGCAGACCTGATTCAGATGGACATTTTGGAGGTTTCCTCGGAAAGGACTTTCTATAGCAAATTCTCTGGAAATCAAGATGTGCTGGAAGCAGCAGCAGTGCTGGTGCACAGTTCAAGCCACGCGTTTTACACACAGGAGAGAATGTATCATGGAAACTGTCTTCTGGGGAGAGGTTAATTGGACTTTGAACTCTGCTTCTTCCAACACTCTAGCAAATCTAGTGCTGCTACCACTCCTGGTATTCAGCTATGCCCAGTGCCTGGGATCAGCTGAGGTCTCACCAATGTAGAAAACTTAGGGATTCTCTTAGCTGAAAGTGGACTGTTTCAAACCAAAGCCTGCCTCCTTTTCAGAGTTACTTGATAACCCAAAATTTGACCTGAGGAACACATGTGAATTCACAACATAATAGCATCAATTGTTTAGAGAGAAAAGCAGACTCAGAGAGGCTGTAGATACTTGTTCTAACTTGCTTTTCTTTGTGCTTGTGTGATCATGGTATATGTGGGTATGGTATATACATGTATTTGTGTGTGTGTACACCGGTGTATACAGGTGCATGCATCCATTTGTGCATGTACAGAGGCCAGAGGAGGACAACAGGTATGCTTTTCTAACAATAACTGCTTGACTCCCTTGACTCATGGTCTCTTACTGAGCTTGGAGCTTGCGTCTTTCACCAAGGTTGGCAGCCAGCGAGACCAGCAATCTTGTCTCTGTGTGCTACTCCCCACAGCCTCCAAAACACTGGGGTTACAGACGTGCACAGCTGTATATGACTTTGTTTACATGGGTATTGAGTATTTGAATGCAGGTCTTCATGCATGCACAATAAGTGCTGTTACCCACTGAGCTGTATCTTTAGCCTTAAATTCTAATTTCTTTTTTTTTAATTTTATTTATTTCTGTATGTGTATGAATGTACTGTCTGCATGCAAGTTTGTGCACCCGTGTCATGCAATGCCGCGGAGGTCAGAAGAGGGTGTCGGACTCCCCTGGAACTGGAGTTCTCCTGGAATTGGACTTTCAGACGGTTCTCGACCGCCATGTGGGTGCTGGGGATCAAACCCGGGTCCTCTGTAAGAGCGGTCGGCGCTCTTAACCGCTAGGCCTTCTCTCCAGCCCAAATTCTAATTTCTTTACTTGCATAACTTCCCAGTGGAAGAAAAGGGGATCTTTGATTCTTCCAGAAAAATGAACCTGCTTCTAGCAGGATTAAAGCAGGATATTCATCCTGACCTTTAGTAAGTTTAACATCAGTCTAATGAAATTCAACAGTAGGCTGGCATCAGGTATGTCTGTCCACACATCAGGGGAGGGAAGTGGACACTTTGATCCTCTCAGTCATTGCAGAAAGCTTTCAGGGTTGGGATGGAGTGACTTTTTGGAATATTGTTTTTTCTTTCTGATGTTAAACCTGTACTTCAAGATTTGGAGAACTGGACAGTTGGATGAGTGTAGGGAGTATAGAATTCAAACTTTGATCCATTTTGATTTGGTTTCCACAGCTGAGAGATTCTCTGCTTTTTACTGTTACTAGAGTTTCCATTATTATTAGAATATAAATGCCTTTAGGACAGGCAATAACTCAACCTACATTATCCCACTGTTCAAAAGTTGTGACCTTTTTAGGGTGCAGTTAAGATATTAACAGTCTACCAGCTAAAAGTATTTTTGGTTCCTGGTGATCAAATGTTTCTGTGGTGCACATGTCCTTCCTGACTTGGCCCTGTCCAGATGCTGATGTATGTGTGCTTGTCCCTCAATGACACACTAACCTCCAGCTGTCAGCCCAAGCTACCTGTGGCTTTTTACCCATGGATGTTCAGTAGCTTTCCTCTGACTTGAAAGTTCTTGGAAATAGGATGTCAGTTCAAGGCCAACTGTTTTCCTGGTGCCTGACAAAGAATAGGTTATAGAAATGTTTATCATATAAATGAAGGAATAGGAAATTTACATTGTCATGCATCTAATTCTTCTCTGTTCTGTAGGTTTTCATTGAAAGGGACAGTATGAGACATCAGGAAGATAAAAAAGAAGAGAAGGGCTGGGGACTTACACTTGGAATGAGGCTGGCAGAGGGAAGTTATCACTGCCCAGTGCTGTGGTTGATGTCGGCCAAGCTACATGTAATGCTGTCCATAAAGGCAAGAACAGGCCTTGGTGTGAATGTCCTGAGGTTCTATGGCACAGGCAGACCAGGGACTGTATTGAGGCTGGGAGTGGGGAGAAAAGGAAGACAGAAACATGTATCATTCAAGTGGTCCATCCTGCCTCTCATGTCTCTCCCTCATGGAGGTTGTTCAATAAAGGAGAGAACTCCTGTGGGGCCCATTCTTCCCACCATTTGTGTGAAGAATAAGGAGAAGGTTGGCGTGGCGGGTGGCCAGAAATGGGGCACGCTGAGTCCAGGGACCAGGGACAGTGGGTGGCCACCCTGGGCTGCTGCTTTTCCTAGGGTGTTCCAGCACGTACATTCTGTACCCACAACGCTACCTGGAACCCTGACTGAAAGATGTGGGTTCAGTGTCAGGTAAAAGGCAGTTTGTGGTCTGGTAAATTTGGCCTTCCTTCTTCAGCAGGCTTATGACTGTGGAGATTTCCTAACTCATCTATGGTATAAATTTCTCATCTGGGAAAACCAAAGGCATTCACATCTTGGATTATTATAAGAAGTAATTGTGTGACAGTATACAGAACACACAGAACAGCTTCCAATAGAACGTCACACAGGAGGAAGTGCAACATCTTCCAGTCTCAGGGCCCCAGATTGTGTACTATGTATGTATTTTGTTTGTATTTTGTTTTGGTCTTTTTGAAACAGGGTCTCCCTGTACTTTCCAGCTGGCCTGGTATTCACTATGTAGACCAGGCTGGCCTTGAACTCACAGAGATCCACCTGCCTCTGCCTCCCAAGTGCTGGGATCAAAGGCATGTACCACCATGCTAGGCCCTGTATTTTGTATGTATTTTGAGTATTTTTTATTATTCATAGAAATAAAGGCTCAATGTAGGTTTTCAGCATAGAAACTTTGCAGAAAAAAATAATTAATTTCAAAGTAGGAAAAGATAAAGCTTTTCAATATATCTGCCTTTCCCTTACTTTTCTTAGTTCAGCATAGTAATACCCATTTAAAACTGAGTTAAAACTGTGACTTTATCCCACTGAAGTTCTAGTCATATCCATTGAAAGTTATGTACCCTAGTAACCTTTATAAGCAATATTGTCCCTTCTTAGATTGGGATGTATCCATGTCCTTTACAATATATATTTCTTGCTGGGTGTAGTGGTGCACAACTTGGATCCTAGCACTTAGGAGGCAGAGGCAGGTAGAGCTCTGTGAGTTCAAGGCCAGTATGGTCTACAGAGCCAATTCCAGGAAAGCTGGAGCTACAGGGAGACCCTGTCTCAAAAAGATATATATATGTATATATATATATATATATATATATATATATATATATGTGTGTGTGTGTGTGTGTGTGTGTGTGTGTGTGTGTGTGTTTCTCTGTTTTTCAAAGTCATATCTCTAGGGAGAGAAGCAACTCATTGACAGAAAAAGAGGGGAATGAGAGGAGAGAGGGAGGGAGGAAAGGAGAGAGAGAGAGGAGAGAGAGAATTTCCTAGATAATAGGATTCATAGAAAGATTTAAATGCTAATGCTTTATTATGTGACTCAATGATTTGACTGACTGCTAATGTTTTATTGAGTGGTTCAGTCCCAGGACCAGAGTGAAGAGGGAGGTAGGAAAACCTGGCTAGTAAATTCAAAGTGCTGTATTATTGAACACGTCAGTCTCTGATGAAGAGCCATAGCTGGATGAGCACTGCTGTACAGTAAACTATGCTTTGGAGCAGACCATCAAAGAGAGAAGCAGAAAGGGAATTTATCTTTTGGCCTCCCTCCCATCTTCTGTATCCAATTTGTTAAAGTTCTGCCCGTGGGAAGTAACTCCCTATTACTTCTAGGTTGTGTAATTTGACCTTTTGGGAATCCCCCAAGGAAATCAGGCAATGCTTCTTGTGAGAACAGGACTACCCTGACAGTGCAGTGGGCAGCTCAGGGCTTGGGAGACAGAAGAGTGAAAGAGAGTCTGCAGAGCCCCTTAAGATGAGCCTTCCCAGCAATCATTTCTTTATGCTAAATGCATCTCTCTTGTTCCTGGACATTGTAGCAAAAAAAAAAAAAAAGCCTCAAAGTCATCTACAAGCAAACATACTTGAGCAAATGGTTGTCTGCTAGCTTCTTGGTGTTTACTTGGAATGGTGCATAAAAGAATATCTGAAATAAAATCTTATTTGGAATCCTTAACATTAAAATAACCAGTGGTTTTGATTGAGATTGTAAGTTTTCAAGCATAACCTTATATAATTTTAAGTATTATAGTCATTGCTATTGTATTTGTAAACAGGTGCCTGTGTGTGGCTGGCCTCAGCAGGAAAGACGGTAGTATAGAACTGAGTCCTAATCCCGTGAGGTGACATATGTTCTGCATTTCTGTGTAGACTGGAAGAGGGAATTCTTACTTTTCAGTTTTCTCAGGTTTCCTGGAATCCTGGTAGCACACCTTGAAGGAACAGAAAGTCTCCAATCATACCAGCTGCACCAGAGCAGGGCTATTTCAGTGCAATAGTGCCACCCACAGTGGCATTGTCAGGACTCCACACAGAGCTCGGCACTGATGCTGAGAGGCTGTCATGACCTTGGCTTCCAGCATCTACTCCTAGCATCCTTGTTTGTGTGATAAAAGGCACACTCCTGGCTCTTGGTCCCTGTGATCTCTTTCTACCAGCCCATGCAACCTATTCTATTCAGGAGACTGCTCAATAGCCAGTGCCACAATAATTCTCATACAGGAGAAGATATCCAAACACGAAGAACATTTGGGAGTGCACGTAGGACCTTGTACCTTTTCCACGTTCTGTGTGACCTTCATCTGAAAAACACTGAGTAAATGTTGGCTGAAATCCCTTCTAGATAGAACACCTTTTTAATAATAGCTTTATTGGTGTATAATTAATGAAAACTGTGTGTATTTAATTTACACAATTTGATGTCACCCCAACTCTCAAACACATACACAGACAGACACATATACACACAATAACAGAGAAGATTTTAGAGGTAATAGATGCCTATTGTGATCTCAAGTAACCCAGACTGACTTTCAACCTGATATGGAGCAGAGGATGACCTTGACCTTCACTTCCCAAATACTGGGATTATAGGCATGTACCTCCATGCCCAGTTTTATGCAGCACTGGGAATAGAGCCTAGGACTTCATGCGTGCTAGCAAGCACTCTACCACTTGAACCACATAGCCAGCCCTAACAGCATTTCTTGTAACCACAACAAAGGTCAAATAATGACAAAGAATATTTATGAACAGCAGCCTTAAAAATCTAGCGCTTTTCCATTTAGAAGTAAAGTTGCAGAGACCTCTAGGTCTCATTTAAGATTCATACTGCAGTTCCTTGTATTTCATCATCGGAGACATTACTCATTCCTGATATTCCCAGGATAGCTTTTTTAGGGAAAATTGTGGAATGGTTAGTAGATTGTGAGTGAGTTTGGATCTTAGTTCCCATACTTCATGTGCCATCAGCTAGCTACGTGACCCCGAACAAGTTATTTAAATTTTTCCCTACAAGGGGTGTGCTTGCTTCATATAATCACACCCCGAGCTACATCTCTTCATGAATGTCTATACTTTTATTTCCCAGAACTTCTTGATATTTATAAGCTTGTATGCTTTACTGACAAATGTCTTTTTTATTCCCTCACTCAAATGTATGTTGCTTAAAGCCAAGGACTGTATCTGTTTTCTTCATTATTTTCTTCCTAGGGCTTAGTACATTGCCAATTACTCAGCAAATATATGTTGGTAGAACCAAAGCAATAAGGGGTGGATGACAGGAGGAATGAATAAGCTACCCAGTCTTGTTGGCTGCATTTCCCAATCGCTATTCTTTTCTTCTCCTGGTTTCTCTATGTCCCTTGCATTCTGATCACCTAAAGCAACATAGTATTATTAAGTATTATTAGTACTTCTACTGTGGCCTAACTAAAAAAATGTGCTGTTGAGTCACATCAATTTGTTGTTATAAAAATTATTCTTTTTTTAAAAAAGACAGTTCTTAGTTGGCATGTGGTGCTGGAACTTGAACCCGGATCCTCTGCAACAGCAGTTGGTGCTCTTAACCACTGAGCCATCTCTCCAGCCCTTGAGCCATCTCTCCAGCCCCAGAAAATGAGTCTTATGTCACAACACATTATTGTCTATTCCAGACCACCAGCAATAATTAAGGAAGAGTTTGGGTTTAGAAAAGTGGATACCCAGGAACTGTATTAGCTCTTTGCAAATACTTGCAGGACTGTCATAAAAAAGGATTAGACTTATTCTCTGCAAACTTATAAACCAGAGCCAAAAACAGAGGGTAGTAGATAATGGGTGTGGTGGCACATGCCTTTAATCCCAGCACTTGCGAGGCAGAGGCAGGGAGAGCTCTGTGAGATTGAAGCCAGCCTGATCTATATTGTGAGTACCAGGCCAGCTGGGGCTACAGGGAGATCTTGTTTCAAAAACCAACCAACCAGCAAAAGAAGCAAACAAAAAGCTAGTAAATAACAGTAGTGAATAACAGGATTAAAATTTCAGTTTGATAAAGGAAGAATTTGATAAATAAGTGATGCAGAAAAGGAAATCGGCTCATGACATCTCTCTCACTAGGGGTGTTTATATTTTTATAATTTTTAAAAATTTATTTCTGTATGTGTATGAATGTACTGTCTGCATGTAGGTCTGTGCACCCGTGTCGTGCAATGCCGCGGAGATCAGAAGAGGGTGTCGGATTCCCCTGGAACTGGAGTTCTCCTGGAATTGGAGTTTCAGACGGTTCTCAGCCGCCATGTGGGTGCTGGGGATCGAACCCCGGTCCTCTGCAAGAGTGGTCGGCGCTCTTAACCACTAGGTCACCTCTCCAGCCCTCACTAGGGGTGTTTAAACCCAAGGTAAGCCAACAACCTTCAGATAGTGGAATTGCACAGCATCCAAGTCGGCTTGCCCCTCCTACATTCCTTCTGTGGGGTACCATGCCTATAAACCGCCGCCATCCTATACCTCAAGAACTACAGGGTTGGAGATCAAAACCAATTGGAAACTTAAATACTTAAATAAAGGAGCATTTCGTTCCTAAATTCCATGATGGGTTTAGGTGGGACTGAGAAGTAGTCTTTCAGCAGGCCGAAAGCGGCCACACTCAGCGTTCCCAGAATGCCTTCCCTTTTTTTCTCTTTACTATTTATATTAGTTACTTTTCTCTTCTGTGATAAAACACCACAACCAAAGGCAACTCATAGAAGAAAGAGAGTGTTTTGCTGCAAATTGGAGACAACTATTATAGAGGTAATCTCTTATAAAACCAGTAAAACTGCCTTCTTTAATTGACTAATAGACATAAGAACTGTGAAAAGGATTATTCTCTGTTCAGAACCAAATATAATACTAAAGTCCTAGGGCTATGCACTCAGGCAAAGTATATTAATGCAGGAGCTCTGACATCAGCAATGGATTGTTCTACCAGGTGGATGTTGGCCAGGGGATCCAAGGCCCCACAAAAGGCAAGGGCATCTTGCCTCTAAGTTGGGATACCAGCAGGAGGAGAGGCGATAAGGCCCTGCTGCTGAAGACCTGACGTTAACATGGGAGGGATGTATTGAGACCGCACATGCAAGTGTACAGATGGCCTCTGGAATGCCAAAGAGTGTTACCAAAGGCCACTAAACCAATAAAGCAAATATGGGTCTCCCTGAGTCAAGCAAGACTCCACCGTCAGCACCAGCTACACCTCACCTGCCTGGAAATACTGTGCAGCAGAGGCAGCCATGTGCCTGTATATCCCAAATCTAATTGGCTATTGGCTCTCCTTGGAAGGACTAACCCATGGCTGATGCCACAAGCTTACATCCTCTACAGGTTAGAGATGTTACAAGCCACACGTAAGACCCTGTCATATTTAACAGGGGGGAAAAATGTAACTCATGGATTAACATATCATCCAAACATATGTGTCTATGCTAAAGTAACCTACCATAACTATTAGTGCCGCTTAAATACCTATATATCTATTGCTTGTTCTTCATTAGTGGATCGAAGGTTATTCCTGACACTGTCAGCCCATGAAAGGAAACAGCCAGAATTGACCAGAGTCCAAGTCAACAGCTCCAGAGAGAGTGGACTGTTTTACCTCTCATCCACCTGTGCCCCTTTTCTAAGCCTAGGGAACAATCAATGGAAGAGGGGGCGTGGTAGAATGTAAGGCTGCGATTGGGGTGAATGGTAAAAACTACAGCCAATGTAGTCTGGACACTCATTTGATCAAATTGATTGAACAACAACCTGTCACCCCCCACTGAATGGTGGGGCTGTGGGGGTTTGGGCACAACAGCCTGCAGTTGGTTTTGCACGAAGGACTGCTTGTACTCATGGATTATCACTTATAGCTAAAAATGAAAAAAAAAAAAAACGACCGAAAAGATGCAGGAAGTTGTGGCAGAATGCATGATCTGGGATGGGGTGGGGGTGGGGGGGGAAGGGAAAGGGAAATAAGCCTGAACTGAATTGGAAAATAATGTATGACATGCAACAAGCATAATAAAAATTAACTTAACAAAAAAAAAAAAAAAAAAAAAAGAAAGAAAGAAAACATGGTTATGGTAGCAGGAACAGGAAAAAAAAAAAAGAGGTGTTTTGGCTCTGGGTTTCAGAAAAGCAAGAATCCATTAGCGAGGCATGGCAGCAAGTGGCAGGCGCAGCTTTAGGGACCAGAAGTTTAGAGATCACTTCAACTGTGAACAGGAAGTAGGGTGAAGCTCTACTGTGACACACTTCTCCCACTCAGACTCCATCTCCTAAAGGTTCCATGACCCCCAAACAGCACCAACAACCAGGGACCAAGTGTTCAAATACTTGAGCCCTATGGAAGACATTTCTCATTTAAGCCACTATACTATTTAAAAGAAAAATTGAATTGCTTATATGTTCATTGTATATAGTGATGGTTCTAATAAAGACATTTCATTCAACTATATCACACATTTTGACCACATTCACCCTTTAACCTCCACTTCCTTTCCTTTGTTGCTTGCACAAGTCCTCTTCCTCTTCCTAAACAGTCCCACCTCTCCTTTAATGTCATATATATGTGAACATTTATATGTTATATGTTATATATTTTAAAAATATTTTTATTTTATGTGTTTGAATGTATTGTCTGCATGTAAGTGAACCCATGCCATGCAATGCTCGCAGAATTCAAAAAAAGAGCATCAGATTCCCCTGGAAATGGAGTTAGGATCATTGTCAGCCATCATTTGGGTACTGGGAATAGAACCCCTGTCTGCTGCAAGAGCAGATAGTGCTGTTAACCACTGAGTTATCTTTCCAGCTCCATATCTGTTATGTATAAAATCAAAGATTCACATATGAGAAAATATGGAATATTTGTCTTTCTTAGAGTAAACCTACAGAATGGGTGAAAATCGTTGTTAGCTCTACATGAGACAGAGGATTAGTACCTAGAATATAAAAATAACTCAAAAAACAAAGCAATAAAATTCCAAACAATCCAATCCTTTTTATCTTTTTAACCTACCAAGGACCTACTCAGTTCTGTAAAGGGCACATGTGCTTCCAAAGACCTTTGACTCTGTTTGCTAAGATCTTGGCTCCACCTAGTGGCAATGTGTGTGATGTTTTGCTTATAATAAATTTGAAGTTGGGGTTGGGGGGGGACATGGTGGTGACCTCCTATTGTTACAATAGGTTTCTATGCTCCTTGACGTGTCTCCCTAGTCTTGCTCTGAAGGCTGAGATCCAGCTAATTTGTGTTGGTGATACCATTCCAGTTTCAACCTTTTAAGAAGTCCGTTGTCCTGGTCCCTATATTAGAAGTCATCCTTTCTACCTTCTGCTCCCAACATTGTGAACCATATGGAACTCAAGAGCTTGCCACAGATATTTTAGGATGAGTACAGGTTATGAATTAAGAAAGGCTGAGCTGTCAGGGGTGCACTTCCCTCTACCCTCCTGAAAATTCTTCAACATTTTGTCTATACTACATTTCCTGTTATATGTGCTAGATTTCCACCCAGGATTTTCTGTAAAGAACAGCTTATGCTGTTGGAAATAATGTATAAGCCTCTAACCTTTTCTATTTCCTCTCATTTTGGAGTTAAGACTAATAGTTCATTGACTGGATGCTGGAACCATAACTCATGTCCCCTCATGGTCACATTGGGGCTGTATCTGTAGTTTGACAAGAAATTAGTCTTCACCCACAGGCACCTGAGAGTTCAGTCTAAAAGTTTTCAGCCTTATTTCCACTTTATATATGGCTGCAGTGGTTCTGGGAATTATATATTATATTTCTATCTCATTCTTGAAAGACCATTTTATAAATGCGACCACTGAATCCTGCTGAAAACAAGTGTCACAGTTGGGAATGCTATAGCAAATACCGTATTCTGAGTGGCTAAAACAATAAACGTTTGTTTCTCACAGTTCTATGGATTGGAATGTCCAAGATCATGGTTCCAAAGAGTTGATGAAGGCACACTTTCTGGTTTGCAGGCAATTGCCTCATTGCAGTATTCAGACATGGTCAACACAGACCATCTCTCTGTCTCTTCTTATAAGGATATTTGAGGGTTAGTTTGTCAACTTGACTGGATTCAAAATCACCACATATCCTTAAATTCATATGGAAAAACAAAAGACCCTGGAATAGAAAAGGCAACCCTGGGTGAAAAGAGCAATATGGGGGGATCATTATACCAGACTTTAAACTATGTTAAAGGTCTATAGTCATAAAAACAACCTGGTACTGGCACAAAAAAGACCTGTAGACCAATGGAACAAAACTGAATATTCAAACTTGAGCACATACAATTTCAGCCACCCTATATTTGACAAAGGGGCCAAGAAGACTCAATGGAGGAAAGACAGCATCTTCAGCAGGTGGTGCTAGCAAAACTGGATCACCACTTGTAGAAGAATAAAATCAAACCCCTACCTCTCACCCTATACAAAAATCAACTCCAAATGGATCAAAGTCCTCAATGTGAAACCCAGAACTCTGAAGGTGGTAGAAGAAAATGTTGGCAGCAACCTACAAGACATAGGTGTAGGAAAAGACTTTCTAAATCAGACAGCAGCTGCACAGGAAATAGGTCAATCATTGACAGGTGGGACCTCATTAAACTCAAAAGCGTCTGCACATCAAAAGAAATAATCAGTAAAGTGAAGAGAAAACCCACAGAGTGGGAGGAACTCTTCACTGCTGATACATCTGACAGAGCATTAACTTCCAGAATATATAAACTACTCAAAAAAACAAAGAAGTTGGAAAAAAAATGACTCACTCAAAAGATGGAGTAAGAGCTGAATAGAGAATTTACAAGTGAAGAAATAAAGATGGCTGAGAAACATCTTAAAAAGTGTTCAACATTGCTAATAATTAATGAAATGCAAATTAAAACCACTTTTAAGATATCATCTCACTCCAATAAGACTGGCTAGGATCAAGAAAACAAATGATACCAAATGCTGGAGAGATTGTGGGGAAAGAGGAACACTCATCCACTGCTGGTGGGAATGTAAACTCATACAGCCACTATGGAAAGCAGTGTAGAGAACCTTTTAAAGACTGAAAATGAGCTTACCACCTAACCCAGTTATACCACTCCTGGGTATACACCAATATCATTCTACCACAAAGATACATCCACATCCAGGTTTAGTGCAGCTCTCTTCAAAACAGTGAAGAGCTGGAAGCAACCCAAGTGCCCCTCAACCAATGAGTGGATAGAGAAAATGTGGTACATCTACACAATGGAGTTCTATGCAGCGGTAAAGAAAGATGACATCATGAAGTTTGCAGGTAAATGGATGGAACTACAAGATATTATGCTAAGTGAAGTAACACAGTCCCAGAAAAACAAACGATGAATGGTATCTCTCATTTGTGGATGCTAACACCAAGATTCTAGTTGTAAGTCAAACTGAGCAATGTTAATGTTATATTCCTGGTGATCTGAAAGAAATTGTGTTCTTATAATGTGAATCCCTTAACAGGCTCTAGAATTAAACTACTGCTTATTTTCAGACTTTGTAATCTTGGTATATGGGTGGAGGATATGTATGCATATTTTAGAGTAATATAAAATTAAAAGGGAAAATGTGAGTGGGGGGAAATCACCACAAAACACACCTCTGAGAATGCTCGTGAAGTGTTTCTGGAAAGGTTTATTTGAAGAAGGAAGATTGGTCCCGAATGTAGGTAGCACCATTTTGAGGGCTGAGGGTGCAGACTGAATAAAATGAGAAAGTGAGTTGAGCACTGGCATTCATCTCTCTGCCTCCTGACTCCAGACACAAAGTGCTCAGCTGCCTCATGCCCCTGTCATCACCTGGACCCTGTGAACTAAAACTCAACCCTTCCTTAAGTTGCTTTGGTCAGCCAGTTTTGTCACAGTGATGAGAAAAGTAACTAATACAGCCACTAATTTTATCCATGAGGGCTCTACCTTTAGGATTTAATTAAGTGCCCTCTAACCAGTCTTTTACTTCCATATATTTCACATTGGAGGTCAAGACATCAGTGCACAAATGAAGGGAACACAAACATGTGATCCATGACAGAAAGTGATTTGTTAAAACTATAATTTACCCATCCATGGTCAATAAAAATCATAGCAGGTTTCCATTTTCTTCCATCATTTATTCTAAGCTTAGGGTTCTGTGGCTAAGATGTGAACATCATAGGAAGACTTGAAGGGGAAACACTGAAGGAAATTAATATTTGGTCATTGCTTTATGTCTGCAGCTCAAAATGACCTTTCAGAATCTAACTCAGCTGGGCATGGTGGTACATGACTTTTAATCCCAGAACTGGGGAGGCAGAGGTGGGTGAATCTCTCTGAGATTGAAGCCAGCCTGGTCTACATATCAATTTCCAGACCAGCTAGGGCTACAGAGAGACACCATCTTAAAGGATAAAAAAAAAAAAAAAAAAAAAAAACACCCTCCTCCCCAAACAATATGACTCAGTTTTTCTTACTGGTGTGACACCTGGTAGGTTGTCTAAGCTCTATGGGATAAGGAGAGGCTCACACCCCACAGAACTTGGAAACATACCGATTAGAATCAAAGGTCTTAAAAAATAATAATAGAGGACATGAAGTTGAGGGGTAGTAAGGTAAGGGTTCAGAGGGGCAAGAGAGTCTGAATATAAGCAAAAATTCATGGTATGAAATTCTTGAAACAATAAAAATATTTTGAAAGAATCTTATTAAAGTGAAACAAAAGCAAAGACAGCTTTTTTTTTTTTCTTTCTGGAGCTGAGGACTGAACCCAGAGCCTTGTGCTTGCTAGGCAAGTGCTCTGCCACTAAGCTAAATCCCCAACCCCTAAGACAGCTATTAATGCAGCTGATTTCATTAAATAGTGGTGTTCCTTGATTACCTGTCTCTCTACTAGAATGTAAGTGCCTCGAGGCGGGGACTTGTCCATCCCGTTTATTATTGCATCCTAGGGTCTAGCTTATTGCTGATACAAAGCGTACATTAGTAAATAATGACTTGTGTGAGGTTTACAGTTGCAGACTACTGTATCCAGCTTTCTGTGTGGGCTCCCCAGAGCAGAACTCAGGGAGTCAGACTTGCATGAAATGTACTTGTACCCACTGTGCCATCTCCTCAGCCCTCTTTAGAATGTTTTAGGTTTGGATGTCTCAAAATGGACATAAGTTTCCTTCTCCCTTTCTTATTTGTGTTGACTTTCTCTTATCTTACTGCTCCATTGGAGGATATGAATTAAGAAAGGCTGAGCTGTCAGGGATGCACTTCCCTCTACCCTCCATATCCTCT
Organism: Rhizomys pruinosus; assembly: GCA_009823505.1. NCBI lineage: Eukaryota > Metazoa > Chordata > Mammalia > Rodentia > Spalacidae > Rhizomys > Rhizomys pruinosus. The sequence continues at coordinate 3,457,799 of VZQC01009467.1, read as the reverse complement.
TGAAAATTCTTCAACATTTTGTCTATACTACATTTCCTCTTATATGTGCTAGATTTCCACCCAGGATTTTCTGTAAAGAACAGCTTATGCTGTTGGAAATAATGTATAAACCTCTAATCTTTTGTATTTCCTCTCATTTTGGAGTAAAGATTAATAGTTCATTGACTGGATGCTAGAACCATAACTCATGTCCCCTCATGGTCACATTGGGGCTATATCTGCGGTTTGACAAGAGGTCAGTCTTCACCCACAGGCACTGTATCAGGAGTGGAGAGGTGTCTTTTGTTTTCTTGATATTAGCTAGTTGTAGCAGAGTGAGATGATATCTGAGTGTGGTTGTGGGGAAAGGGGAATACTCATCCACTGCTGGTGGGAATGTAAACTTGTACAACCATTATGGAAAGCAGTGTGGAGAGCCCTTAAAAGACTCAAAATGAGCCTACCACCTGACCCAGTCATACCACTCCTGGGTGTATACCCAAAAGACTCATCCTACTGCAAACATACATCCACATCCATGTTTATTGCAGCTCTCTTCACAATAGCCAAGAGCTGGAACCAACCCAAATGCCCCTCAACTGAGGAGTGGATGACAAAAATGTGGTACATCTACACAATGGAGTACTGGCCATTCAAGCATGCACTGCTATACCTGGTTTCTCTCATAGCTTTTAATATTGTTTCTTTGTTTTGTACTTCTGACTTTTAACCATGATATATTTGGGTTTCTAAATACCTCTCATGCTTAAATGTTTATTTCCTTCTCTAGATTTGGTACAATTTCTGCTCTAACCTCATTGAATAGATTGTTTTGTAAATTTAGTTTTATCTCAGCTCTTTCTTCTATCCCATGGATTCCAGTGTTTGATCATGTGATCCTATCCAAGACTTCTTAGAAGTTATGCTCACATTCATTGTTTTTCTTTGTTGATATTTGAATGCAATAGTTCCTTGACCTTGACTTCCAGCTCTGTTTTCTTCTTTTTTGGTTATTCTTCTTTATGCTTGTTCCAGTCTGTTGCTGATACTTTCCATGGTGTTTCTATTTGGTTCAATGAATTTTTCCTATCATTTCTATTTTTTTATAACATTTTTTATTGATGCTTTGTGCATTTCATACATCATTTTCCAATTCAGTTCAGGCATATTTTCCTTTCCCTTTCCCCCCACCCCCACCCCATCCCAGATCATGCATTCTGCCATAACTGTCCTGCATCTTTCTCTCAGGTTTTTTTTTTCATTTTTTAGCTATAAGTGATAATCCATGAGTACAAGCATCCTTCATATGAAACCAATTTGCAGGCTGTTGTGCCCAAACCCCCACAGCCCCACCATCCAACGGGGGGTGAGGGGTTGTATGTTCAATCAAGTTGATCAAATGAGTGTCCAGACTACATTGCTGTAATTTCACCATTCACCCCAATCGCAGCCCTTACATTCTACCATGCCCCCTCTTCCGCAGATTGTTCCCTAGGCTTAGAAAAGGGGCACAGGTGGATGAGAAGCAAAACAGTCCACTCTCTCTGGAGCTGTTGTCTTGGACTCTGGTCAATTCTGGCTGGTTCCTTTCATGGGCTGACAGTTTGTCCAGGAATAACCTTTCAATCCTACTAATGAAGCACAAGCAATTAGATATATAGGTATTTAAACAGCACTAATAGTTATGGTTGGTTACTTTGGTATAGACACATATGTTTGGATGATATGTTAATCCATGAATTACATTTTTTCCTGTTAAATATGACAAGGTCTTACTGTGGCTTATAACATCTCCAAACCTGTAGAGGATGTAAGCTTGTGGCATCAGCCATGGGTTATTCCTCCAAGGAGAGAGCCAATAGCCAATTAGGTTTGGGATATACAGGCATATGGCTGCCTCTGCTGCACAGTATTTCCAGGCAGGTGAGGTGTAGCTGGTGCTGATGCTGGAGTCTTGCTTGACTCAGGGAGACCCGTATTTGCTTTATTGGTTGAGTGGCCTTTGGTAACACTCTCTGGTATTCCATAGGCCATCTGTACACTTGCGTGTGTGGTCTCAATACATCTTTCCCATGTTAACATCAGGTCTTTGGCAGCAGGGCCTTATCACCTCTCTTCCTGCAGGTATCCCAGTGTAGAGGCAAGGAGCCTTTACCTTTTGTGGGGCCTTGGATCCCCTGGTCAACATCTCCCTGGTAGAACAATCCACTGCTGATGTCAGAGCTCCTGCACCTATATATCCTGCCCAAGTGCATAGCTTAAGGACCCTAGTAGCATATTTGGTTCTGAACAGAGAACAATCCCCTTCACAGTTTCTATGTCTATTAGTCAATCATAGAAGGCAGTTTTACCGGTTTTATAAGAGATTACCTCTATAATAGTTGTCTCTAATTTACATTTGGAGAACGACCTCATCATCATCATATTTCTCCTTTTTTATGGGGGGGAGGCAAGAAAGTCTCTCATAACAAAACCCTGCGGCACCCAGAAGGTAAGTTTCATTAGGACTCATTATAAACAGTTGTTACAAGAAGGATCCACAGAGGGGTTCGATGTTTATAGCAATCTGAGGCCTTTCTTCCTTTCGATGTTCAGACAGGTCAGCCTTTCAGTTGGCACTTTCTGGTACATCCTACTCAATGCAAAGCTGTATCTTTTCTTTCTCAGCCATTAAGTTGGTGACATTTTGTCTTGTTGGAACCCACAAATCTTTTCCCATAGTTAGTTTTAAGATTTGAATTGCAAGGTTTTTGACGAAAAGGTTTCATGTCTATCTGTATCCCCCCTATCATTTCTATTTTTTTTTCCAAAACTTCAATTTCCTTGCCGACTTTCTCATCCATGTTGATGACTTTCTGAATTATTTGCTGACTTTCCATATCCTGATTTCCTTATTTCATTCTTCTGCATATTTATATTCTCTTTAAAGTCATCGACTACTTTAACGAGTAAATTTTTGAATTCTTCTCTGGAATTTTGCCTATCTCAATATCTTTGGATTGGTAATTAGGGAGCTATGACCTTTTTGGTGGAGTCACGTTGCCTTAATTTTCATGTTTCTTATATTCCCATATTGTGGTTTTTCTCGTCTATTGACTTTTGTTGGGGAGTCTTATGAGCAGGCTCAATGGAGGGCTCAATCCCCAGTACCCCACAAAGAGGAGGAAATAAACCACTCTGGTAGCCAGAACAGAATCAAACAAGATGCAGAAACATGTGGCAATGGATTAAAGCTAGCCAATGGCAGAGAAAAGATAATGTGTACTGTAAGCTATGAGGATATGATTGACATTATTGAGGGTATGAATGGAATAATAATTTACTAAACAATAATTAAATGAAAAAGTTACGAAGTCATGGCCAAGAGCAACAGAACTAAGGATCTAGGTTAAATAAAATGAGAAACAAGCAGAAGACTGGAGAATCTTAGGAAGAAGGAGAAAAACAGAGTAACTGATAAAAAATTCATAATTAAGAAAATGCCTAAGCAAAATTGTATAAGCATGAGGGAAATAAAAATCTGTAAGCTTCTATTTAGAAAAAAAAAATAATTCCAGGAGTATAATAAAAAGAAAACTAATAGGTAAACGCCCTCCACAAGGAAAAATTTATCCAAACAACTTCAGCCATATAAAAGGATGAAATCCTGGCAATTGGAACAGCACAGATGAGTGTGAGGGATATTATGTTAAGTGAGATAAGCCAGATACAGAGAGACAAGTGCCACATGGTCTCACATATGGAAACCTAGGAAGATGCTAGAATAATTGCTACCAGAGGACAGGAAGGGTAGGGTTGGAATAAAGATGGCTTGTAGCTGCAGGGGGTGCAGTTTACAATAAATAACTCACAATGTTCTACAGTACAACAGGGAACAATGGCTGATGATCATTGTACTTTTCAAAACAACTAATGTAGTATAGTTTGAATGCTCTAAAGGCAAAGAAATGATGGTTATTTTGTGAAAAGAATGTTAATTATCCTGATCATTTGACACTACACATTATATACAGAGGTAGAAATATTATTTTATTTCCCAAAAACATGTACAATGATTATATATAAAAAAATTATGGATGGGCTGGAGCAATGGCCTAGTGGCTGAGAACCATCTTTAACTCCAGTTCCAGGGGAAGCTGACACCCTCTTCTGACCTCTGCAGCATTGCACGACATGGGCACACCAATCTACATGCAGATAGTACATTCATACAAATAAAAAATAAATTAAATTAAAAATAAATAAATAAAAATAAATAAAAAATATGGGCCTAACTTGACCCATGTATATTTAGTCTATTTCACAATAAAATGCCAAGTATTTTGGAATTTTTATTTGGTCTTATAGTTGAATACCACTAAAACTTCAGAAATCTGTGCCAATACAGTGAAAGTGCCCTGACTCAAATATCAAGATACAAAATTTCAGTGGTCCCTTTAGGAATCAACTCTTTTACAAAGTTAGCTATACTAGAGAACGAGATAGAGAAGAACAGAGACAGAGAGATGCAGAGCCAGGGAAAGGAGAATTTTCTAATGTTCATATCATTTCTTAGCTGATGTATGGCAAAATGGTCCCCTTCTTAGCAACTTGCCTGAGGTAGTCTTTCATGGCTACTATATTCTATGGAATCTGGAGGTTCTTAAATTCAATCTTATTCTACAATGCACCCAGAGGACTAATGCTAGGGTATATTCATACCTGACAAATTGCTGCTACCATTGGAGATGAATCTTTTTACTAATTTCAAGCTAGTCATGACACTTGACTCTTTGAAAAACACAGGATGAATGAGCTCAGGTGGTCACACTGTATATGGATCCTTCTAAATATGTCGTGTTTGCTTCAGCAGCTTGGGCTGTATAAGGGCTTCACTTCTGCACTGGTGTTGAGAGGTCCTGTGCTATAATCTGTAGAGAGATAGGTCTTGTGTAATGAAGGGGGAAAGAGGAATAGTGGTGAAAAAAAAACAAGATAAAAAAGGGAGAGAGGAGAGAGGAGAAGGAAGATGGGAAGGATGGAAAGAGGGAGGGAGGGGGAGGAAAAAAGAGAGAAAGAAACAGAGACAGAGAGAAAAAAATTAAAATGACCAATTTTTAAGGAAGGAAAAATCTGTTCTTAGAGCAGCCTAGCAATGTGAAGTTCCCACTGTATTATCTGGTCTCAAGACCAGAACAAGCTTGCAGTGAAATATTCATCATTCTTTAACATCATCATTCATAATAACTAACTTTCATTATTCATTATCATTATTGACAAGGTAAAAGTTATATCTTTCTTTCAGGGATATTATGTAAATTAAGGTGCAAAATGTGTGTGAAATCTGGACTATTCTACAAGAACTCTGGGTATTTTGTGGTCTAAAATATGTCCTCAAAAATATTCTCATTTGTGGCTGGGGTAATGGCCTTAGTGGGTAAAACACTTGCCAGGCATGCATGAGCAGTGAAAGTTGGATTTCCTGTACCCGCATGATCCCAGGCGGGTGTGAGCCTGCCTGTAGTCCAGCACTGGGAAGACAAAAACAAGGCATTCCTAGAGAAATCTGGCAAGCTAGACTGACAGAGTCAGCCAGCTCTAGGTTCCAGTGAGAAACTTTGCCTCAATTATAAGGTGAAGAGCAATCTAGGAAGGCAGCTGACGTCAACCTGTGGCCTCCACATGCACAGGCACATGTGTGCATGCACATGAGCCCACATGTGTGCAACCAGACATATACCATACACACATACATGTGGAAAAACAAGCAAAGATCTTCTGGCTTGTGACTATGGAGATTCTGGATATAAATAACTTAAACTTCAGTGGCTGAACCAAGCTCTATGATTACAGTTCATAGTGTGTGAAGCATTAGTAAGGTTTGGTGAATGACTATTAGTAATGTTTGCACCATGTATCAGAGGGCTTAGTGACGACATGGGCACAAAATATGTCCCAATTAGAATTTAGATAGAGATTAAATGACTAATGTGAAAGTTTAAACTCGTCTGGAGCTAATCTCCTTTGAAAGAAAACATGCTTCTACTACTGTCCTGATATATAATCACAGAATTATTTTTAAATACTCCAAAGAACTTAATGATCATTACAACTGCAGGTATATTTCTAAGGAGAGTTTAAAATTAGTATTTTAATGTTTTTATTGAATTTTTGTATATTTTATACTGAACATCTCAATCAATCTTAATCACCTTTACACCCCCTTCTTCACTGGCACCCTTCCACAGCCCCTCAACTGGAATTCATACACTCTGTCACTTGTACCAAAGCCCTTGTGTCAACTTAGTGTCCCCAGATGTCCTCAGTGCACGTTCATTCACTGAGGCCTAGTCAGTCCATCCAGAATCCTCCACTTTAAGAAGATCAGCATTTATTCATACAGCAGTAATCAGCTGCCAATAGTTCTGCTAAGATTGGGTCCTGCTGCCCATTTCCACAGTTCTCTGCTGTGTTTTGTCTGCTTCAGTTTGCATGGGTCTCTGCACACTGACACCACCACTGTAGGATCATATGAACAGGGTCCCCAGAGATTGTATGGTTCTATTTCCATATGGTCATCCACCTGCTCCATGGCTCTTATAATCTTTCCACCCCCTCTCGTGCAATGGGTCCTGAACCCTGGGTGAGTGAAACTTAATATAGGAGTCGTGTCCTAGAACCCACATTTTTTTTATTGATGCTTTGTGCATTTCATACATCATTTTCCAATTCAGTTCAGGCATATTTCCCTTTCCCTTCCCCCCTACCCCCACCCCATCCCAGATCATGCATTCTGTCACAACTGTCCTGCATCTTTCTCTCAGTTTTCTTTTTCTTTTCATTTTTTAGCTATAAGTGATGATCCATGAGTATAAGCATCCTTCATATGAAACCAATTTGCAGGCTGTTGTGCCCAAACCCCCACAGCCCCACCATCCAGCGGGGGGTGAGGGGTTGTATGCTCAATCAAGTTGATCAAATGAGTGTCCAGTCTATATTGTTGTAGTTTCACCATTCACCCCAATCGTAGCCCTTACATTCTACCACGCCCCCTCTTCCACAGATTGTTCCCTAGGCTTAGAAAAGNAAGCTCTTAATCATTTCTAGGAGTTTTCTGGTGGAGTTCTTAGCATCCCTTAGGTAGCAGAGATTCGGGCCAGGGCCAGAGCTTCTGCACCTTTGGGCGGGCTGCCTGGAAGTCACCTAGAACCCACATTTTACAGAGTGCTAATCTCCACACTTGCCATTTGTGTCCTTTTATGTTCCTGGAATTCTGCTGCATGATGAAGCTTCATTAGTGAGAGTTGAGAGATTCATTAGTGTCCTCTTTATTTGTGGTTCTACGTTGTGTGACCCTTAGTTGTAAACATTGCATCATAGATGTGCCACTTAGGCTTTGGCAATTAACAATGTCTGTGTCTGACCAATTGTGGTAGTCTCCATCTGGTGCAAAAGAAGCTTCATTGATGAGTAGCGACTGGAATACTTAACTGTAAATATGAGGATATGTATTTGCACTTAGTAAGAAATTACATTAGTCTAGGGATGTAACAGCCTTGGGGTTTTTTTTTTTTTTTTGGTCTTTTTGAGACAGGGTCTCCCTGTAGCCCCAGCTGTCCTGGAACTCTATAAGATATATGATATCTCCATTGACATATATTTGGCTTTGTTTACAGTACCACACATGAGTTTCCTCCCATTGAGTGGGCTTTATGTCCAATTAGGTATCTAATTGGATTGCCACCAAGATAAAAGTGCCACTATTACACCAATGTCATATACCGTACTAGACATTGATGTGGCTATTTGGTCTTAAAGCTGGTGTTGGACCATCCATCACTATTCTCCCTTAGCAGCTCGCATAGTGCTCTCCAAAGCTCTGAGAACTAGCCTTCAGGGAAAATGGATTCCAGGTCAGTTCCAGTCCCATTGCTCCAAATATGGTCTCTGAAGTATGTTCTATCTTCAGCAATAAGGTCTTACCTTCAAGTTCTGGAAGGCAATCAAGGGCTGTGGCAATAGCCTGTTAATTTGGAGAGTCTCTTGGACTACCCTGGACAACAACTCAAAGGAAGGTTTCTCCTGCCTGTCACTTTTCTTGTTGTATAGCCTTCAGCTATACACATGGACTCATGTAGAGATACTGTATGTTTAATTTGTCATTAGGTTGTTAGACTAATATGATTCCCTCTTGTGCTGGTTAACTTTAGTGTTAACTTGATGCATCTTGGTTGCAAGAGCCTCCATGGAGGAATTGCCTCCTTTGGACTGGCCTGTGGTCATATCTCCGGGTATTTTCTTGATTCTTGGAGCACTGCAGGTGGTGCTACCCCTGGGAAGGTTGTTCTGTATTGTATAAGAAAGCATCCTGAGCATAGGGCAAGAGAGCAAACCAGTAAGCAGAGTTCCTCTGTGGCCTGAGCTTTAGCTGCTTCCTCCAGGTTCCTGTCCTAAGTACCTAGGGCTCCCTAAGTAATGAACTGTGACCAGGAGATGTAAGATGAATAAACTCTTTCCTTACAAAGTTGGTATTGGTCAGAACAGAATGTTTTGTCACAACAATGAAGGCAAACTAGAACACCTCTACTTTTTTTTATTCTAGCTAAGCATTATTTATGTCTCTCTCTCTCTCTTTCTCTCTCTCCCCCATCTCTCCCTGTATAACCCTCCCTCCATGCCTTCCCCATTTAAAGTGACCTTATTAAAGCTCCATTTTACCTTGTTTTAAATTGGCATACATTCATTGTATATAATACTGAGTTTCATAAAGACATTTTCATACAGGAATTTAAAATACTTTGGACACATTTCCCACAAGCCCATTTCCCACTTCTTTCTCCCCCTTCCATGCCTATTAATTCCCTTCATTCCCCAGATAGTTTTGCTTCCCTTTCATCTCATATATGGATGTAAATATATATATATATATATATATATATATATATATTATACTATATACATATGTGGTCTTACAATCTTGGATTCACAAATAAAAGAAAAAATATCAATATTTATCTTTCTGAAACTGAATTCACTTAATTTGATACTCTCCAATTGTACCCAGTTTCCTGCAAGTAACATAATTTTGTTCTTCCTTAGGGTTGAATGAATAAAATCCCATTGTATATAGATGCCTCATTTTCTTGATGCATTCCTCTGTTTATAGATACTAAATTTGTTCCATAACTTAGCTATTATGGACAATGTTGCAGTAAACATTGGTGTACCAGTGTCTCTATGACATGTTGACTTTTAGAGTCCTTTGAGTAAATACCTGGGAATGGTATAGGTGGGTCTTATGGTAGATTTATTTTAGGTTTATTAAGAAAAACCACTTCATATGTGATTTCCATACTAGCTAGATTAATTTACATTTCCCTCAGTAGTGTATAAAGAGTCCCTTTTTCTCACGTCCTCAGCAATATTTATTATTTGTTCTCTTATGACTGTCGTTCTGATTTTGGTGAGATAGAATCTAAATATAATTGCAATTTATATTTCTCTGATATTGAACATTTTTCATGTTCGTTGGTTATTTTTACTTTATCTTTTGAAAACTGTTTATTCCACCAGCCCATCTATTGATTAGGTTGTTATTTAGTATTTTGAGTTCTTTGTATATTCAGATATTAATATATTACCATATGTGTAGTTAGGAAAATTTTTCTACCTTTCTATAGGCTATCTCTTTTTTTTTTAATTTTATTTATTTATTTATTTATTTTTATGTGTATGAATGTACTGTCTGAATGTAGGTCAGTGCACCCGTGTCATGCAATGCCACGGAGGTCAGAAGAGGGTCTCAGATTCCCCTGGAACTGGAGTTCTCCTGGAACTGGAGTCACAGATGGTTCTCAGCCACCATGTGGGTGCTGGGGATCTAACCCGGCTCCTCTGCAAGAGCGGTCAGTGCTCTTAACCGCTAGGCCATCCCTCCAGCCCAGGCTATCTCTTTTAAAAAATATTTTGTTTATTATTTTTATGTGTATGAGTGTATTGTCTGTTTGTATGTAAGTGTACTCACATCATGCAATGCCCACAGAGGTCAGAAGAGGGTGTCAGATTTTCCCCAAAACAGAGTTACACATAGTTGTTTGCTGCCATGGGGGTGCTAGGACTCAAACCTGGGTCTTCTGCAAGAGCATCCAGTGCTCTTAACTGATGAGCATCTCTCTAGCCCATAGGTGTCTCTTAACTTGACTATTTTTTTTGTCTTTTCGAGGCAAGGTCTCCTTGTAGCCTCAGCTGACCTGGAACTCACTCTGTAGACCAGGCTGGCCTTGAACTCACAAAGATCTGCCTGCCTCTGCCTCTGCCTCCTGAGTGCTAGGATTAAAGGCGTGTGCCACCATGCCCAGCTTGACTATTTCTTTTACTGTACAAAAGTTTCTAGTTTCATGACATTCCATTTGTCAGTTGCTGACATCATTTCCACAGTGAGTTCCTGCTCAGAAAGTCCTTGCTTATTCAGGGAATCTTGAAGTTTTTTTCCCTACTTTTCCTCTACAAGTTTCAAGCTCTCAGGTCCTCGACCTTATAGTAAGGTCCTCAATCCATTGGGAGTTGATTTTGTACATCTTTGAAAGAGACAAGAATCTAGTTGTATTCTCCTACACGTGGGTCTAGGTTTTCTCAGCACATGGTTGAAAGGGCCGTGTTTTCTCCAATGTGTGTCTTCAGCCTCTTTGTCAAAAGTGAAGTGGCTGGAGCTGTATGGGTTTATAACTGAGTCTACTCTACTGCATGGATTCACATGTCTGCTTTGTATTATTACTGTTTATTTTCTTGATTTTAATGTTTTAATTTTTATATATATTTTGTACAAGATTATAAAATCTAGACCTGTGTCCCCCACTCTATCCCTTAACCTCACCAGAGCTCATGTATTCTACCAAACATGCTTTTCATCTCTTTCTCAGACTTTCTCAAAATTCTCCATGTGGAAGTTGACTGTTTTGAGCAGAAGTTCACTGTTTCAGTCAGTTCTTTGATGTAGTCCTTTCTGTTGTTGTTGTTGTTGTTGTTGTTGTTTCCAATATGCATCACTCCCAACTACTTTGTCAAAAGCTCAAGGGGACATGCACAAGAAATACTTACAACTAGGTAATTGGCACTAGCAACCACAGATGAGGGATACCATTCCTCGTTTGTTTTTCTGGGACTGTGTTACTTCACTCAGCATGATGTCTTCTAGCTCCAGCCATTTTCCTGCAAAGCTCATGGTGTCATCTTTCTTTACTGCTGCATAGAACTCCATTGTGTAGATGTACCAAATTTTCTCTATCCACTCATCAGTTGAGGGGCATTTGGGTTGGTTCCAGCTCCTTGCTATTGTGAAGAGAGCTGAAATAAACATGGCCGTGCATGTATCTCTGCAGTATGATGAGTCTTGAGGGTACATGCCCAGGAGTGGTATGGCTGGGTCGGGTGGCAAGTTAATTCCAAGTCTTCCAAGGGTTCTCCACACTGCTTTCCATAGTGGCTGCATGAGTTTACATTCCCACCAGCAGTGGATGAGTGTTCCTCTTTCCCCACAACCTCTCTAGCACTTGGTATCATTTGTTTTCTTGATCCTAGCCAGTCTTATTGGAGTAAGATGATATCTTAAAGTGGTTTTGATTTGCATTTCCTTAATGATTAGTGATGTTGAACATTTCTTAAGGTGTTTCTCAGCTATCTCTAATTCCTAACTTGTGAAGTCTCTGTTCAGCTCTTTGCTCCATCTATTGAGTGGGTCATTTGTTTTCTTTCTTCTTTGGTTTTTGAGCAGTTTATATATTCTGGAAATCAATGCTTTATCAAATGTATCTGCAGTGAAGGTTTCCTCCCACTCTGTGCGATTTCTCTTCACTTTCTTGATTGTTTCTTTTGATGTACAGAAGCTTTTGAG